>JABJVR010026345.1:12883-36357 GCA_025773905.1 Chitala chitala
AAGTAAGGAAATAATCAACATATCCATTAACATGCTGACACTGCTTCCATACTCGATGACAGAATGTCTAAATTCTGTCCCTGATAGTATGTTATGTCGTACCGTTATCTTTTGTTTCAGTACAGAAATGTTCTTCTATTTATGTGTGTGTGCATGGTTGTGTACGCAATTTTATGTAGTTAATCTTCTCAGTTATGCTCGCTGGCCTTAACACAATGGTGTTTAATACAATAATAATAATAATAAAAATCTATATATTTTATTCTCATATTCGTGGACATTAAAAAGCGATCTTAGACAATGCACCATCAAGAATGTTCGTACACGTTTTCAGAGAAAGTTGTGTCCATTCTGATATTAATTGCATTCCACCAAATAGCACAGTTACGACTTCATTAAAACAACGTTGCCGAGTGGGCGTGGCAATGACTTTGTGTTGTTTGGCTCTACGTGCGTTTTCAATTAGTTTAAAACGTTGCACTATTGAAGTCTGTGAGCAATTACTGAAATTTCAGCTTTTTCATTAATAGGGAGAAAGAAATTTCAGTGAACTAATGTATACATTTTGGTTAAATTGTTAAGAAACTTCTACAGTTCTAAAAGTTGAAAATAACCGTTAAATATGAATTGCCAGTTCAACTTGCCAAATTCTTTGTCAAAACGTTATGTACAATAAAAAGATTCTGGTGATCTGTGGCATTATTAAAATTATGTATTATTATGTAATGCAGAAAGTGACTCCCATTACATTTTTAAATAATACTTATTGGTGATTTGCAGGTTTCTGACCTGAGTGGTGTTCACTTAAAGGCCATTATGGCTTCAAAAGACAGACAGAAGTCAGATAAAGGAGGTCAGTTAAAAAGTTTTAAAATCACTGCTGCTGACAATGTAGGTCAAACTAAATTTAATTTTTTTATAGGTGATGTTCAAACTTTATATGGAATTTACTTCACATTGATTATGAAACAAATATAATTAGATGCATTAAATGTTTATTCTTTGAAAAAGTAAGAATGTATACCATAAAATTTGTGTTATAGTTTCATTAAATTGAATTTGTCTCATGTTTTGCATAGACACTTTGTATGGAAAAAATGAAGAGATGAAAAGTTTACAAACTAATTGATGTCAGAATTCCTTGCTTCCTTTATAGCTTGTGGCAATGGCAGTTGCTGATTGGACGTGACCTGTGAGCAGTTTAATTATTCATGAGTTAATTTGTCCTCAGACAGTTGTGTGCAGACAGCGCTGGTGGTCCAGACAGCATTACAAGCATCTGGTTCTGAGGAAGAGATTCGGAATTCCGGCTAGACTGCAGTCACATGGGGCCACAAGTACAAGGGCTGGCCACGGGTCTGGGTCAAGGCAGGGTCTCATGCCCTGGGGGTCAGACAAGTCCCAGCAGAGCTGCCACCCAGTGCACATGTCCCGTAGAAACAGATGGAGAGCCAGATATCAGCCTGTGGTGTTCCTACCCACACTGACAGACAGGTGTTTCCATACATTGAACCATCACTTTACCTATTTAGTTCATATTAATACTGTCAGTTTCTTTCAAACTAAATTTCTAAAAATAATGTTGACTGGACTAGTAAAAATGAAAAAATGACAATAATACATACAGTATTTTATTTATGTGAGTGTGTGTGTGTGTGTGTGTGTGTGTGTGTGTGTGTGTGTGTGTCCTGAAGGTTCCAGTCATAAGATGTTGTTCTGTAACCTCCACTGGATTTTTAATATATGTTCTACATTGTGTTTTTGTGACAATTTTCTAAAAACATCTGTAGAACAATATCATTCTGAACAGCTTTTTCTGTTCTTTGGGAGCCCTGGATATACAGTGTATTCATATAACTCATGGATTGCATTACAAATACTCTGCAATGTTGGCGACTGCAGGTGGACTTCAAATAGTATGTTGGATAAATCCTGAACTTGAATGTTTTTTTTCAACTCCTTTACATCATAAATTTGTGCTTTTGATCTTGAAGATCAGAGAAAAACATCAAAGATAGGACTCAACTTTCCAGCTGAGAGCTTAATATGAGTAATTGGATCTCTGTAATATAACCAGAGGAGTGCTTCTGTCCACAGTGCATCAACTTTTCCAGCATCAGAATATACACCAACGTGAGTGTACAGATGGCTAGATAATTTTTTATATAAATCGCGATTTCACAATTTAGTTTAAGAGGGAAAATTCCTGATTGAGAGATATCCAAAATTACAAAGAAATGCTTTGAGAGCAATGTGTCATCATTGAGTTAAGCAAGGAATCAATCACTTGGAGAAGTCCTGTCATTACATCAGCAGCCAGCCATTATTCATATTTTAGTCAATGTTTCTCAAATTGTTTAGACCCAGACAACTCTTTGGTAATGTGACGTTTTCCAGATGGCAGCCTCAGTTTGACATATCTGCTTTAATGCATTCAGATCAATAATCACCACTCTCTTATTTTTGTGTCTCAAGCATCTACTGGCAGACTTGTATTGCAGTTGAGATGTTAAACATCAAAGTTAAAAATGCTAAGAAATTGTACAGTCTAGCCCAACTTATTTTTCTTCATTTGGATTTTTAAATCTGGAACAACATTATAAAATTCTGTTCTGTTTTTTATATAATTTTTTAGCATCTGAAAAGCTTGCATTGATTTTCTTGAAAAATGTTTTGATTAGTTTTTGTATGAGTAAGGGTAGTTTCTCTTTGTGCTCCCAAGGAGCTGACATTTAGACGTCTCTGAAGTGAAAAGCACTTGCAGACGTGCCAGAACCTAGCTCTCCTGGGCAGCTCGGAAATTGGGCTGTTCCCTATTGTTGTTACAAACTTCTCAAGCAGGTGTTTGACAGGGCCAAAACCACCACGGTGGCCCAGAAAGGACACAACACATACACATTCACGCACACTCACACACACACAATCTCTCGTCAAGGCTGTCAGCAAGACTGAAATCATGCTTTGAGGCAAAAAATATCTTCAGCTCACTTCTTGCCTCTTGTGACTTCAGAAAATTGATTGCCAAGTTTCAGACAGGTTCTTTGTGTTTCCACAGTTCCATATTGATAACCTGCATGCAGGAGCTGTGTTTTTCTCTGCATGGTCTTAGAGACATAAGGGGCTCATTTCCTCATGTTTTGGGTGGATTGTTTAAATGTGTTCATTATATAGGCTATGAAATTAAGAAAACTTTCCATGTGTAGAAAGCTTTGCTTTGTTTTTTTAAAACATTGTTAAATTTCTAAACATGAGGTATGGATATGTTCTTGTGCATAACAAGGAATTTTCTGACCTACATTCACCGTGGTTTATACTGTGTAGGCTGAGTGGCTTTTCAAATGTCTCTTCTCTATACTTCTTGTGAACAATTTCTCAAAGTTTTTGTTGAATGGGGTGGAAGCAGGGTTGGGGGAGGGGGGACAGTGCAGAAGAACTTTGCAGAGAACAGTGCACAAGCAGCTTCAAGGCAGGAGACAGACACAAACGCCATATCTACTTTCTACTGAAAGTTATACTTCCTACTGAGAGTGTAAGAAAAGGAATAGAAAATTAAGTTGAAGGTACAATGCGCCAGAGAATAACCATTACATACATAAAGCTACAATAGTAATTTAAATTAGACAAACTGCACAGTTTGCCAACAGGTTTCAACATTCTGAAGCTTCACACTGGTGTGTCTTCTACTAACTTTTTCAGTGTCAGTGCTGCTTCAGATCTAGGATATCTGCTTGGCTTATTCAGTACCGGTGCTGCTTCAGATCTGGGATATCTGCTTTGCTTTTAAAGCGGAACTCTTGGACTTTCTCCAGCCTCTTAAGCTGTTGCAGCTGCAGCCTGGTAGTTAACATTTAATTCTGCAATACGAAAGTCTGCTCTTTGGCTAAATAACCCAAAGCAGAGACATTAACGAAATTAAAATGACTCAGAGCTTCTTAATTTTCCTTAATGAAAAGTATTACATGCGCTTTTTCTATATTTCTATATCTTTGCTTAACAGCGCAAAAGCATGTGGAGAAGATGTGCTTCAAGTCTACAGAGAGAAGGAAAAGTCAGTGGATGATGAGAAACCTGGGAAAAGAAAAAAATCAGATATGAAAGGTCTGCACAGTTTTATAAACCAGGATAGTCAAGCCTTTAAAGTTCACCTTCATTACAAAAGTCAGCAAAACATCATAGAAGGCCTCTTCAGCATTTCAGGTACACCAATAAGGCCAACTGCTGATGAACAGGGGTGTACTCAGAAGTTGGTAGATGGTGTGTGTCAAGCATACTACTATGAGTTTATTGGGTTATTAACTATTGGGGTCTCTCTAACCTCCATCAATGACATGATGCATCCGCAATGTTATTAGCACTGTAAGTGACCCTACACACCCATCACACAAACTGTTCGCTCTACTGCCGTAGCATCCAGGCCCTCGTGTCCAGACTATGTAGCAGCTTATTTCCCAAGCAATAAGACTCCTCAATTTTCAGAGGCTGGACTGATCTTTCATACACACCAACAAAGTTATATCTTGTTGTTTTGCATTAATTCTGTTGTTTGCATTACATAGTCTGACAGTGGTTAATTATGTTCTTACTACTTGCTGACTTTGCATCCTGCATATTCCAGTAGTTTTGTGTTGTCCTTCTGTGTTGTTTTTATGTAGCACCTGGTGTCCTGGGGGAACATTGTTTTGTTTCACTGTGTACTGTACTAACTGTATATGGCTGAAATGACAATAAAATCATATTCTATCTAAAAAGAACTGTACGATCTGGCAACTGTTGTTTTCAGGCAATCTGAGGATTACAAAACTCAAAGACTTCAAACCGGAGCCTGGCCCTATGACTTAAACCATCTCTTCACGTCCAAGGACATGATGTCTTATTTTCGTTCAGAGAGTAGAGACCAGAGAATGGGTGTGACCACCTGCCGGACGACAGCAGTGTGAATCGCAGTGAGTTTGTTACTCAAAGGCTTCATTAAGGAACATACCTTCTCTTAATGTCAAAGTGCTGCACATTGATAAATCGTGATCAGCAGAAAACATATGATAAAATATGTGAACAGTTTTCAAGTGAAGCCAAACCACTGTAGTGTTTACTGTTTGAAAGCAAAAGTTTGAACTGAGAAATATATCGTGATTACTACATTTCATCTCTCTTCTGCAGTAGTTTAGATCTTTTTAAACTGTTATTTACACCCTTCAATGAAAATATCTTTACACTGAATTCATGGTAATGTATAAAATTATAGTGTATTTTGTTAGTGTTGAGTGATACTTGTGGTTAAATTAATGTGGTCTTTGAGCTTGTTAAGTTGCAATTTAATTGAAAGAGACATTTATCTGAAGTCTTTCAGAAACTACCTTACAAATGGCAATAAATTACACACAATAATCTGTTTAAAATAACATCACTGTATGTCATCCATTACGGGTGGTGTTTTGACTTCAAGACATCCTTGTGAAAAAACACCCTAATCCATGGTGCTAAATGATCATGTGAACAACTGATGGATTTTGAAATGCAGCAATAATGATTATATGCAAACGTAGAAGATGAGTGTCTAAATTGCAGTGAGCCCATCCCTGTAAGTGGGAAATATCCGTGCGTCACAGCGAATGATGGGACATGTGTCGTAATAGCAAAACTAGCTGTTCCTCATAATTTGCAACTTCTTGGTATGTTTTCGTTGTTATTTTAGATGAACTTTTCACCCAAAAAAATTTTGCAGGTGAATTCTGGTGAGCCTTACAAGGACAAGAGAAAACATTTTTAAGAAAGACTAATAAAATTTTACACCAGTAAAACAGTTTCAGCTCAGCTGGTGGATTTTTTTGCAGAGTCTGGAAGGGTGACTCTTAAAAAACTGATGTAGCAGCTTAGATGTGGAATCACTGTTCCTTAACCATCTGTGTTTTTTTTTCAGCAACTAGTTTCACAAACACATTTTGCACAAAACTGCCCGTTGTTTTAGGTGCCCAAATGTTTTACACCATTGTCCATTTAAACGTGTTCATATGAAGTCCTGAGCTTAATTACTTAAGGTCACTGTTTGTTCATGACAAATGCATTTGGTTTAGGAAAAGTGTAAAAGTCATAGGTATTCAATGAGAGTAAAAGTATTCTACAACATTTTATGGTTTAAGATGGCAGTGTTTACATTCCAAAGATTTGTGTGACTTACAGGAGGAAATTCTGTAGAAGTGAAACCAGAAGAAGACTGCTGCAAGTAACAAGCGAATGCATACTGTTAAATTCCCTGGTGTGCCGTCTGTACAGAGAGCCTTTTATCAGAAAATTAATTAAGGGCCCAAGGCCATTCAGTTCTCTGTGTCATTAAATAAACACTCGACTTCACATGTGCATATTTTCTTTCTCCTTTATGTAGGTCACCCAGAAGTTCTGGTAGAAAGATTCATGCCTTTGCTCTGGATAAAACTGAAAGCAAGATATTTGGAATTAGCTGTGACATACATCTTGTAGCTACCCTGTTTTGGGAACCCTGGGTTTTGCATTGTTTTTGGGTTTAACAAAGCTACCAATGCATTTTAAATACATCGGTGGATATGTGCAAACTCTCTCGACCTAAAAAGGGGTTTTTGTGTCATTGTGCCACTCAGCAACTGCACACAAAGCAAGGAAAACTACTTCCCTGTCAGTGGAGGTCTAATACGACCATGATGTGATCAAAGAAGGCTGTCTCTGACCCATGGCTCAATGGCGTACTGCACGCTGTGATTTGTGCATGTTGTCATTTTGTACAGATGTTGGTGATGATTCACCAGCTGCTGAATGTGGGTTTAAATATGACCGTTTGGGATGTCAGAACTTGCATTACATGTGGAAAATAACAGCAAGTTGGCAAAAATGTGTAAATATGCATAATGGTTTTTAATATGTGAGCTGGTCCATCAATGATCAAAGGTTTTTTAAAAGTTGTTAACATGGTGGTTTCCCATCACAGATATTTAAAGATATTAAGGAATTTGCTGACATGGACATGATTGTGTAACACCCTTTATTACTCAAAACAATGCATTATTGTTTTGTAAATGTATATACTGTACTGTCACTCGGAGGGAAACAGTGGTGTACGGGGTTTTGTTTCAAAAACAAACCGTACAAGCAGTGATCAATAAAACTTGTGCTGCAAGCAGGACTTCAATCTAAAATTATGTGTTTTATACACATTACATCCCCTTCATTTCTTCCATTTGTCTCTACTGATCCTGAAAGTATTTCTGATGTGTGTATATGTGAATTCTGGGGCTGGGACTGATGCAGGTATATGCACAGTAGACAAATAACTAAACAAGAAACTATTTTAATTTAAGTAGGGTTTTTCATATGAATAGGGAATTTGTTTTTACAGGTTAATTACTCATAAATGCACACGGCCCAGGAAAGTGTCTCATTAGATTCTGAGAAACAGTTAACTAGGACGCTTTCCAGCTCTGGAATAACAATTTGCTTTTTTAATGCCGACAAACTCCAACACTCTTAGTGCTTTGTGCTTGTGCAGGCTCAGCTGAGAGAGTTTCTTTAGAAAATTATATGATGAACAACGTTTGTAAGTGTCACTGCCTGTTACTGTAGTCCATATTATAATGTTTATAATGCAAATTAAACCACTGTATGTAAAGAAAATCTATTCATTAAATTAAAATCATTTAAACACCATTAACAGCCTACCAAATGCAACCTTTTAAATTCAATCTTTTAAATGTGTGTGTTTTTTTACTGGTAATTAAGTGATTTTATGAAGATTGCTGTGCACATTGAGGTCTTGCAGCATGTGTGTGAAAATAAGCCATAAAAATCATATCCGAGCCAATGAGAAGCATCCTTCATTTGTTTTGATTCACAATATATCCAGTTTAGCTCATGAAGAAAGCCACTGATTTGTAATATCGAGACATTTCACGTTCTGCTAATTGAATTCCAGGAATCCTCAAAGGAAACTGGCTATATTTCACACTGTTAGTCTATTTGTAGGCATATTTATTCCTTTTGTGAGATGTTATTCACTAATCTAACGTGTTTTTGTGTGAGCACATCATAAGAACTGGACAATAGACACAACAAAATAACCCTTTAGCTAACATGTGCACTGAATACAATGTGACATAAGATAGCTTATGTACAGAAAACATTGTGTAATTTTCTTAAGCCAGTCCTGGATTTAATGAAAAAATGCGGTGATACAAGGCGATAATTTGTCAGGACATACTAAAGAAGTGATTACGACAGGTAATAGTGCTGTAAGAAACTTATTCATTGTACAAGGCGAATGGTTTATGTACAGCAGGCTTGCTGTGGGATCCTGTGATCATTTACATGGTTTTGTACAAATATAGACCTTACACAGGTACACATATCACAGTTTTAAACAATGCTGTTTCATCAAATTTTTTACTTTAAAGTATGATGACCTTCTCACCTGTAAGCCATTCTACACTGTTACCCAAAAATTAGAACAGGTGAAACATTGTAATTTATATTGTAATTTACTTTCCGGAAAAGTCAATAGTGCGAAGCAGGATTTAATGTTAACTTCACGTGACTAGAGGGTATTTGTAACTGAATTTCTGAAATCGCCTTAAATGTATGTGTGTAGCTGTTTTCTGCACACATAACATCCAGTTATTGTTGTTATTGTCTTCCTTTTAGTTTTGATGTATACTTATTGCTTTTTATTATCTGTATTGTAGTGGCCGTTTTACCATGGCAACAGCAAACCTCTTGTTTTAATGTTTTCCACCAGATTTGACTTTCTTGTGAAAACCCAAAAATGTCCGGACGAGTCCAGAGCAGGGGGATAACCCTTGAAGAAAAGTTTGGAAAACAGGCAGGCACGTCTTCCACATTCACAACTGAGCTCAGACCATGACCCACTTCATGTTGTCTCCAACACATTAACATGTGATTACTTTTAATTTACATGACTACATATTTACATGGTCAAAAACCTGTTTCCATCGACAGTCAAGTTTCACAGACGTCTCTCCACTCACACTAGTACCACATTAATTCTAACCTCTGTTTTGTTACCTCAGCACATTAAAAACTGCCATACGGCACTATCGCCTCTCATAAATCCTGAGATATATTCAGTTGGATTGTGGCAAATAACACAGTAGTAATAAATCCCAACATAACTAAGCATTGTTTACCTGTAACACACTGTTCAAAATAGTCACTGACTCTTATAGGAACTTACATACCACATAGCATAATGTAAAAACAAAATGAACAACGCACAAAACACTACTGCATTTCTAATTGGCTCTTACATTCATGTTGAAAATACGTCAGTGTACCGGAGTTGGCCCTGAGCCGAGGATACGCTGTGTGTCATCATGACTTGCACGCCGTGCTAATGAGCATGATTAGTCTGTTAAGCTAAAGATCCATGTCGGCAGTTATGAAGCCCAATGATACGTTGCCTTCTTCTACATGCATGGTTTTGACTATGCTGTGTAGCCCAGGCTGCATCAACACCATAAACCCTGTCGAATCCAGAGAGACCCTCATAAAAATCGGAGTAATTACTGTCTTAAATATACAATAATCACCTTTTTAAAACTGAGTATAACAACAACAGTAAAAGATAATCCAGCAATAAATCAAAACAGAGTGACGAGTGTATTATGGAGTTATGCCGCTGACACTTCTATTTTCCTGTTAACTTCTATTTTTTCCATCTTAAATAGATGCCTCTTTTCAGATAATGAGATTATTAGAAGTACACAGTAAACTCACATAAGGAGGACTGACAAACATATTGTTAACAATGACTAATACGGTGTTGCAAGTAAAACAAACCATCTTTATCCCTTTTTCAAAGCTATAATTGTCCATCAGTGCAGGAAAGTGAATTAGGTGCCTTGAGGCCTTCATCCGGCGAGCTCTTCGTTTCAGCGAGGTCAGGTTTTTCCTCTGACTCATCACTGAACTCATTAAATATGCGGTCAATTTCAGGCTCTTCTGCATCCCACAGGACGTCTTTTACAAAACATCAGGCAGCTGAGCAGGTCCTGATCTTCCCAGCCTACACTGACAATTTACGACAAGTCCATGACTGACATCAGCTGTGCAGTTTCACATACACTGCATTGACCAATATATTGCCTATATATGCACATATGTAACCACACTCTTTGGTTAACATCCAAAACGCACCTTACTTTACTGTAAGACATCTGCCAGATTTGTACTAATGTACAGAATAGCACTGTATGTAATAGTATACTGTGTACTGTAATATTAGCTTACATTACATTTAAGCCCCATTATATTGTTTATTTTCTTTCATTTCAGTGCTAATGTCATATTTTAAAAATCTTTTTCTTTTGTTCTTATAGTGGTGGCATGGTGGTTAGCACTGTTGCCTTGCACCTCCATGCCTGGGGTTTGATTCCTGTGTTGGGTCTGTGTGTGTGGAGTTTGCATTTTCTCCCTATGCTTGGTGGATGTTCACTGGTTTTCTCTCATAATCCAAAGAGATGCCAGTTAGGGTGAATGGAGTCTCCAAATTGCTCTGTGTGTGTGTGTGTGTGTGTGTGTGTGTGTGTTGGTGTCTCCTGCCCTATGTGCTCTGGGATGGGCTCCAGGCTTCCCGTGCCCCTTAACAGGATGAAGCAGTTTAGAAGATGACTGACTGTTCTTATAACTGTAACCAATCTGTACACTGTCTTGCTACTGTAACAACAGAACTTCTCATTGAGGATGAATTAAATCTATCTACTGTACAACAACACTGTGAATTTTATTCACATATAAGCAACAAAATGTCCAACAAGTGCTAAAAAAGGCAAACAATTGGGTGGGGCTGAATTTTGGGAATTTAGACTGGGTGTGGCTGGGCTTGAGGAACTGAACTTCAGGGAGGTCAATGTGGCTGAACTGGACTTCAGGAACCTATGCCTGGCAGCGTTGACCTTCAGGGATCATAGCATCTGCAGCCACCTGAGGGAGAGAAGAGAGCTGAGCCGGTACCAGGCGCCTCCATGCTGAGTTACCTTTTTGTGTCATAGCTTTGCCCCTGTAAAAAAGCCAGCAGCCAAACACAAGCGTTGCTTTCCATTTCTTCATGTGCAGCTATTTGTCTGTTCTCCAAAAACTCGGCTCTCTATCTGCGATGCCACTTTATCCACTCATACAGAATCAATGCCTTTCAAATTTGGTGTCTGGATGACAGATGGCCACATTAGAAGTCGTTTCCTTGCTTTTATGGATTAAATGAGCTTCATTTTATGTGGGGGTAACAATGACGTGAGGCAGTACTGCTGAAATAGTTTTAGACAAAGATCACAGCCTGTAACAGTCAATGACTTTGGGATATACATCATCATTAAAGGCAAAGAAACGTATAAAAAAAACGTGAGAGAAAAATCCCTCAAAGTGACATAAGCTATCATAGCTGTCAGCCTCAGTGGACCAGGGGGTTTTTTTATACTCATGCAGGAAAAATATTCCCTTTGTAATACATCAAAATGTTTCTAAAAGAAAAAAAGAATTTGATAACCACAAAAGGCGATGTCTATGAAGATTCTCAGTCATCCAGGTGAAGTTATCTGGAAGTTTAGTCATGTCAACTGGACTTCTTTCTCCTTTACGCATTAACACCTTTTCACATATCCATCAGGAGGGCCATACCTAACAAATACCCCCCTTTATTTCAGTCCCTGGTCATCATACGTAACGACCCCCTATTCTTTACAACTCTAACCTCACCTTTCTTACACTAATGAGTCTATTCAGGAATGGGTGTGGCCAGCAGCCCTGATAGGTGTATAGTGATAGAATCTTCCCCACTTCCATCAGACTGAAGAAAAGGTAAAATGTTTCTGCGTAAATGAGAAAGAAGTCCAGCTGACTACACTTCCACATAAAAGACGATTGTAGCTGCAAATTTTCTTGATTAAAATGACAAGTATCTGTAAATATAAAGGTAAATGGTGTTTTAATTTGTAATCAATTGCTACTTAAAAAAATTGGTAAATATACAAAACATTTAAAAACCTACAAATAATAAAACAAGCAGTTGTCATTTAAAGTGAAGCACGCAGAACTTTTCTGAAGTCAGCGTGGTGATGTAATTGCGGTCTTCCTGTTGAGTCCCTTACAGTGAAGACACATTTTCTTCTCACCCTCAAAGATCTGAGGTTGCTGTGGTAAACATATCTGCCCTTAGTTCCTTCTTCGTCCACAGCACTGGAGATCTCCGAGAACAGGACCAGCTGTGAAGCATTTCCTGTTTCGTCTTTCCATCCTTCTGCTCTGCCAGTCACTGGCTCTGTCCTCTTGCTCATTCAGCTCATGGCTTATCAGCAAACCAGAAGCAAGCCCAGCCACATCCTCCCCTTCTCACGGCTCTGGCCTCCCTCCCATCTGAGGACCATCTGCCGCTACCTCCTATCTGTGCCCTGCTGGTACCGAGCAGCTGTTTCTGCTCTCTGGCCTTCCAGTGCCAGAGTGACATGACTGGTGCTCTCAATGGCAGAGTCATTCAATATCAGCCCACAGCACATTAAGGCTCATCTCCGTTCCTTCCGGCCCATCTGGTCAGGAATTCTGACACAATACTGACTTAAAGATTCTTCCTTTGAGCAAACACCCACGTCCATATGGATGCCTGTCATGAAATCAAAAAAGACTATAAACGATTACAGTTTTTATAGCATAACACATGAAATCATTAACGTTTTAAGAAAATGCTGCTGCACGTTACTCTACCTAATGTCCACAATATTTCTGCTGTGTCTATTTCATTTACGAATTACATGCATATATTGGTTTGCCAAGCTTATTAAAATGAACTTGTATGTACAAATATTGAAATAATTCTCCTGGTTAATGGTGTCCCCAAGCTTTAAAAAAAATCTAATAACAGAACCTCCAGCTGTTACGTTATAGAATACATCATATATTCCATTCTTTTGTGCTGTTTAAAACATTTTAGTGATTTATTGTCATCTAGAAATGGTGACACTGCCATAATGGTGTGGATTGTATTTGTGACACAGACTGCCTTTCCACGTTTAAATCTCACCTCAAGACCTCTCTGTCCAGAAGTGCTTATTCATTGTAATTCCTGGTCATGCTAATGCTGAACTTTATCCGAATACCGTGATCTTTGTATTTTCTTGTTTCTTTTCTGTATGGTGACCTTGAGTGCTGGAAAGGCACCCTTATAAGTAAAATGTATTATTATTGTTATTAATGGAAAACAAGCTTCAGATGAAAAATAACAAATGACCAAAAAACTGGATTTTGCAGAAATATGAATAAACGATTGAAAATGAGAACTAAATTTGAAACACAGATGAGTTCACTACATTTCACAGAAAGCATTCCTCTGGCTGCATTCTAGCATATGAGGTGCCAGCCTTTTATTACAATTATTATTCATTTCTAGTTCCTGGTCCAACCCCTTTGTATCTGCTAACATGTGCAGCACCAAAAAAACTGAAATAATGAAATTCTGGGAAATGTTTCAAGGACAATCAGTTCGGAAGGTAATAATAAGGGGCTAGTAGTTTCTCAGGCACCTTTAATATTGCATTTCAGTCTGAACATAATAAGAACAATCTTCCAAGGTGGAATTCAATTTCAGAAACTCATCAAGATCTCCACGTTAAATGGTAAAACATCATCACCTATAGGTCTCATAGGACATGGATATTAAGAGACCACAAAACTCAGTTTACAGACATTCAGAACCCTTGCAAGTCCATTTCCCCTTTTCAGATGAATATGAATGAAATGACTGATGCATGTAAATAAACGCATTTGGAATGACTTCAACCTTTAATGGTGGAGAACCAAAACTATTTAGTAATTTGATTCAATCTGTCCCTTCCAGTTATATTTGCAAAAAAAACAAAAAAAACAAAGACGATGTTTTAAGTAATGAAAACAGAAAACAAACAACCTGAAAATATTTACACCTAATGTAAAAATGGATAGTTGGGTTTTGTGAAGCCGAGAGCACAAAAATGTGTTAAGGCATGAAATGCAACACAAAGACCCATCACACTGAGTACCAAAAAAATTAATGAATACAAGTAGGTAGTACATAAACTTCCAAAATAGCACAACCCAAAACACAAACTGATGCAATGAACACACTTCATAACATCGACCAAATAATCCAAGTCTATCCTATGAAATGGGAAATTCCAAAGCAATAACAGGTATAGTGCATACAGATGACCTACAAACGACTCTCCTTTTGTTAATGTTCTAACGAAAAGTGTAAACCATACCAAGCAGGTCATGGTTTTAAGTACACGCTTTCCCCTTGAAAACTGAACGTTGCTTTCTGAATTATGTTATTTGTACCCTCAGAATGAATAAACACACGAGCTGAACATTCATGATGAAAACCAAGATTTGATACAATAATGAACTAAAGGTCTTACAGTGCTACTACGTGTCATTCACAGCAGACCATATGCTTTTATCCCCATCTTTTTTAAGATGATCTACTTACTGACATTTACACTAAATACAACGCTTATACATGCGTTCGTTACCAATAGCAGCTACAGCAGCAACAGAAAAGACGCAATGTTAATGTTAAATACCTTTAAGGATATATATGACAGAAGTAAAGATTAGATTACAGAAATTCGAGAAAACTGGGGGAATATAAAACCTGAAATGTAAGGATAGGCACTTCTGAATTTAGAAAGGAATGTTTAAAAAGCTCTTCAAAGTCATGGAATCAATAATGGACACATGTAGATGTGGAGGACGTGAACTATAGCAGGTAAAATGGCAACAGAACAGCTTTGCAGCCTGTCGAGCATTAGGAACTATCAGAAGGCACAGGGTGAGGGAGCTTCTATTATACAGGCAATCGGGATGAAAAAGAACGGTTTCCAAGACCTCCCCTAGCCATGTGTACAGAATTTAAACAGCTTTTATCAAAAGACAGCTGGCGGGGAGTCCGAGACTGGCGCTGCCATCAGTCCAGCTCGCCCGGGTCCCTTTCATCCAAGTGCACTTCCAGTGACCGGAAAACAATCGAAAGCTCCACGGCGACATAAAAGAGCAAATAATTAACAGCTCCTTTCCAACACAGCCTTGCCAGTCTCCTCTGCCGGGAATACACATCAGAGGTTCGATCCAAGGCCTCTCACACTCATGCCAGCCACCCAGAGGTTCAGGATCCCGCTTTTCCAGCAAACAGGAACTATCGGATCTGCGCAGCCGTCCGCGTGTCCTTACGCGAGGCTTTGCTGCTCTTTTTCTAGCTGCAGTCACGGTTTGAAGTCACCATCGTGGAGATCCTGGTTTCCTTAACCATTGGACTCCTCCTTGCAGACACAGTTGCATTCCTCGTGGTGCTCCAAATGTACGTCCGTCAAAGATTTCTGCAAGCCCTTGCTCCCTGCTCTGTACCTCAGCTGGAGAACCTGCCGTGTAAAGGGGACAAGCTGTTAGACCTTAGTTTTCAGACCAGGAGACGTAGAAATGCCAGGAGCTGAAAAGCTGCTTCGGAAACCAGAGGGGGCATTTTAAAATGAGCTTGGGGGACTTAGAGCGGCCCTGCCTACCTGGTGGTACTTCTTGGTGACCCTGACGGGCACACACTGGCACTCGTGGCAGTCATATGCGCAGCAGGCGCAGTTTCCCCCGCAGCGTTTCACCAGCAGGCAGCCAGGCCAGAAGATAGTGTCGGTCCTCTTCAGCTCCTCGCGGAGGGACACAGAGAAGTTCCGCGGAGTACAACTGTACAGCCGCACCTCCTCCTTCAGCATGTTAAGATCCACAGTGCCTGGAGGTCAAAGCCAGCAGTTAAAATGTATGCATTACAGTCACATGCTGTTTTCTCACATAGTCTCCGCATTTTAAGACCGGTGAAAAAAGAATTTTTCTCACAATATGTTCGAAAATAAGCAAAACAACAGTCTAGAAGAACAAGGAACACAAAGCAATGTTTTTTTTTATTGATTGGTGAGCTATGAACAAATCCAGATGTTATAAAGGAAAAACAATGTGGTGTCTCATTGAGCAGTGGGGACGCCAGGTGAAATGCATTCCCAACTGTGTGTGAGACTCAGAGCGAACACATGTGGTCTCCCACAGTCAGGTGGACTGAAGAGTCTGCATCGCCTTTATTGTATCCATGAGCACCTGGCACATGGTGCACGCTACTGTGTTCCTTACATTCCTCTGGATCTCATGTATGCATTTTATAAAAAAACCAAAAAGATGATGTAATTTGTGGATTTAATTACCTTACTGACAAAATACCAGAATTGTGTAAATAATATAAACTGCACACTAATAGCAAAAAATATGTACAAAAAAGGTTCTCATTTAGCTCTAAATACTTGGTTAAAGCAAACTCAAAAGACTACAGGACAGGGGGAAAAACAGTGTCGATTATATAATTTTTCCAGATACAGGTCAGGAAAGGAGACACCTTGGACAGGAAGTGATGACTGATACAACTGCCACAAGTGAGAACAGTTATCAAGCATAAAGTAATTAACAAAGAGGTAAATAAGTTGCAACACGAAATATAAAAAATTATGAAGAAGGAAGAAAAACTACCTCTGGATTTCTTGGGATGGAAGAACGACTTCCCGAGCACGTGCCAGGTTGGCTTATACAAATCCTCAATATCCAGCTGCCAGCGATCAGGTTCTAGATATTTCATAACGTCCTCCAGTGTGCTCAGGCCCGACACGGCTTCAGTTAACATGTCCATGCTTTGCATAGATGGCGGCAGCACTGCAGGGACTGCTGGCTCCGGTGCTTTCTGAATACAAGACAGAAACAAACCATCTGTTAATAATAATAATATCCATCCATCCATCCATCCATCCATTTTCTGCCGCTTATCCGGGGCCGGGTCGAGGGGGCAGCAGTCTAAGAAGGGACCTCCAGACTTCCCTCTCCCCAGACACCTCCTCCAGCACTTCCAAGGGGACACCGAGGCGTTCCCAGGCCAGTTGGGAGACATAGTCCCTCCAATGTGTCCTTAGCCATTTCAGGGGTCTCCTCCCAGTGGGACATGTCCGGAACCCCTCCCCAGGGAGGCGTCCTTGAGGCATCCGAAACAGATTCCCAAGCCATCTCAACTGGTTCCTCTCGATGTGGAGGAGCAGCGGCTCTACTCCGAGCTCCTCCCTGGTGACTGAGCTCCTCACCCTATCTCTAAGGGTGTGCCCGGCCACCCTACGAAGGAAACTCATTTCAGCAGCTTGTATCTGAGAGGTGATGGGTCAGACCAAGAGCAGTTCATAAACCCCTTATGAATCATAAAATATCGAGGACCATTACATCGCCCGGAATGGCGTTACCGGGGCCCCATCCTGGAGCCAGGCCTGGGGATGGGGCACACAGGCAATCTCCTGGTGGCCAGGCCCACACTCACGGGACCCAGCCAGGCTCAGCCCGAAATAGCGATGTGGGCCCACCTTCCTGTAGGCCCACCACCTGCAGGAAGGAGCATAAGGGGCCGGTGCATTGTGGATTGGGTGGCAGTCCTGAGGGGAGGCCTTGGTGACCCAATCCCTGGATGACGAATAGTAATAATAATAATAATAATAATAAGAACAACAACATGTCTCATCTTAAGCTTTAACACACTCAGGCATTAAAATTAGCCTTAGCTTGATGATTTCTTCATTTATTGGGCTAAATAGGAGGTTGTAAAATACCTGACTGGACCAAGCAAAGAATGTGAGTGGATCAAGCTGGCTATTTCAGTAATTGTATCGTAATGAATTATCGCTAAAAGATTATTCAATGAGCTAGGGATTTTTAAAAATGTAAGACAGGTTAGGGCGGTTTCAGATGGTAACAACTGAACGTTGCGCTGAGCTATCATAATTTTAGCTATTCTGTGTTTTATTCCAAGTCCCAACCTCGCACCACGCCAACCTGAGCAGCGTGTTTCAACAGATTTCCCGTGATTCTTGCTGTGCTGAAAAGTTAAACCAAATTCAACTTTGACCCACCCAAGGCTGACCTCTACGATGAGCAACCAATGACCCAATGGCCATATATGATGTGGGCACATGCAAAATGGAAGAAAAGAGCAGAGGTTGTATTAGAAAAACTTCAGAGTTGAACAAAACAATATTAAAGACCTACCACAATGCTGGGAAAAAAAGTGATTGCATGGCAAAACATCAGCAGCTGGCAATTTGAGGTCAGGGAAAATTGTTCGTATATTCAAAACAGAATGTTAGCATGCATGATTAGCTACATCGCAACAAACCACCAACCGTTAAATCAGCGGCACACGCTGACAGTGTCTGCAGCGCCTGGTTAAGTGGCATTACTCGGCAACGCCCCTCATGTGCAAGAACACTGTGCTGACACTGCTTGGTGCAACACTTGTCATGTGAAACTGACCTTATGCATATATATACACAATGCAAATTAGAGGAACACGGTCTTTTCTGGACGCAAGCCATTAACCTGAAGACAAAGACGTGGGCTGCAGATCAGACCCTGTGTGTCCCTTCTCTCTCACTGCACTGCGGCTGGGGAGCAGGCTGCCATGGCTCGGGCACTACTGTACTATGCAATTAAAGCAGTTGCAAGACATTTTGTAGGTCCCTCCTAGTGCATTCATGAATGTTGTCTCACATTTGTGTATTTTTTCTCGTAAATTTTTTATTTGGCTTTTTAGATTATTCTGCACTGTAGGTTCTGAGATCGGAGCCATGTGATTTTGATTGGTTGCACCTAAATTCTTAAACATTTTTCCAGGTTTTTATCGATTTGAATTCAGATTTCACTTTCTTATCCAAATATTACATCACTTAGTCTAGTCTTACAATCGTGTCAATATTCCAAACAAAATATGCCATCTTAAACTGAAATGTTATGTCTTTCTGTGAAGCATCACTTAATCTTAATACGCTAGTAGGCCTAGACGTTACACGTTTTTGGGTGGACTAGTCGGTTACATCGAGTTTATTTGGAAACTGTCAATTAATTGTATTCATAATGTCCATTTTGCATAGCCTAACTGTGGGTTCCTTATTGTTAAAACTGAGAGATGCAGCCGTAATCGTCTTCACTACATTATTACATCGTGGAGCAGTTGTTACGTCATAACTACAGGTAACTAGATCTTTTCAACTCACAGAGATCACCTCGCTCAAATCCGTGAATCTGTAGCGCGTAACAAGTGTCAAAAATCATCCATGAATGAACACGAAGGAATCCGCGAAATTAAAAGGATGTTCGCAAATATGTACTAAAAACAAATTTTGTACTTGTGGAATACATTGCGTGCATTTGTTAATGTATGTAGACTTATGTGTATAGTGCGTTACATTTATTTGTGGTTTGTCTTTTATGCATTTGTAACTGCAAATATTTGTGGATTTTGCGTTTACATTTTTGAAACGTTTTGACATTGTTCTAACACAACACAGCGCACACTTCTCTGTTCCCTTCCCGGCTGGGTGTCAAAACAGGTTAAGAGGAAGTTCAATAGGGGTGTTACTTCTGAAATAAAAATCCATACAGTGACTGTTTAAAAAAATATAATAATGATTAATAATAAAAAAAGAGCGGTACCGATTTGTTGCACCAGCGACATAAAGAAAATATAGCATTTAAAAAAGAATGGCTAGACAAATACGCTATTATCTTTCCAAACGTAAGCTCTAAATCTAGATGTCTCATATGCGCGAGTTTGTAGCACAAATAAAAATAGTTTAATATTAAACGTCACTATGAAAGCATACTCAGTTCGTTCTCTCATACACCCAAAATACAGCAGTGAACCTGGAGACTTCTGCACCCCAGCCTGATGTTCTACCCATTGAGCCACCATTATTCGTTTCATTCTGTTCCTTTTTATAACTTTACAGAACGGACGTTTATAGCAATATGTATGCTAACTCAAACTATATTAATCAACAGATACAAACACGTGCGTCTCGTTCTCTAGCCGGGTCTCCTGGCAACTGAGTATCCTGTTCAAAATGTTCCCTCCAACAACAACAAATTAACAACATTTGTATTGTTACACATAACAGTCCAAAGTTCACTCCCTGACAGCTAAGAGAATGACTTAAGTTTTTTTTTTTTTTTTTTTTTTTATGAAACTATAGTAAGAGACACGAGGAAACCGGTAGGTTTCAAACCCAGGTTGTCGTCTGCATTGCAGCGCACCGTACAAAAAGATAAACGCAATGAGCCAAAGACTCAAGTTTCAAGGTCTGGGAGCTAATTGTACTCTCGTCCCGACCCTGGAGGTGACGTCACTGTCCTTGCAGCTGCCATATGCAGTGCTCACTTAAGTATTTCATCTTTTTCCCCAGAAACAACTTTTTCTCATTTTTAAGTTAGTTAATTGAAAGTAAACAGTTAATTAAAAGTGAATGGTCATTGGAAGATGTCTGATTTGTCCTGATTTAACTGACCAGATGTTTGCATGCAAGGAATTTGGGGTCACTGGACCTTGGCAAATTGTAGGTCTATATGAATACCCCTGGGCTAAAGAGTGTTAGACTACACCCTGCTATTGCTTCCTACTGAAATATTAAGTGGGTTTTGCACCATAATAATGTTACCATTTATTTGTAATTTTACAGTATTTTTAGTCAATACAACATTAAAAGCAAGCCAAAGGTGGGGCTAACACTTCTGAAATTACCTTTGGTAATTCCCACAAGCGTGCAGGTGTTTCACCGCACTGCACTGTTAAATCAGAAGACTTCAGACATCACTGAATGTCTGATAAGCTACACCAAACACATCACTGGTGCCACAGCAGTCAGGAGCAGTGGCTTCATAGATGGAAAAAGTAGATGGCTCATTGGCTGAACCAGACTTGCATTGCCACCATTTTGTACTGGTCCACATGCTATTATAGCCAAATTAAAGCATAGAGAAAATGCAAACCCACAATGAAATTGGATGTAACTTGCATAATTTGCTTTTATATTTCATTGTCAAAACAATGGGTCATTATACTTTAAACACATCACTGACACGAATACCAGCAACCAATGCAGTATGCTGTACAGCATTTATATCTGTGGGTGGCTGTGGACCTGCTACACTAAACCTTAATTATCTGCCCTTGATTGGAATATGAACATCCAAGCCCCACCACATCACATCAATGTGGCATCCAGTGTTTTAGCTCTTGTGGTGAGAATGTAAAGAGCTGACTTGCAGGCTGAAGTTTTGCTTACAAACTAAAGCATAACTATGTCAGTATTATATAATAATTCTTAGGTCAGAGGTTTGACAACTTTGAGGGTCCCATTAAAATTTATTGCATTTTGTGGTTTATGCACAATGCTTACATGTATTTAAAAAAAACAAGTGACTTCATAATGCTAACACAGAGTACACAGCCCAGTGAATGTGTTAGCTGGGTTCACAGGCTGATCTGGCAGGGATGTTAATGGCTGCTGTCCCAGCCATCACCTCTCAGCTGAAAATGGCACAGGACCAGACCTCCCCTGCCCAGGTCTTTTCGCTCTGAGGGTTACGCTCCACAGCAGTAAGTGCTCAAAGACAGGAGCCCTCAGTACAGGCCCAGAATCCAGCCTCTGGAAAACGTGGTCTCCACAGGCCGTCGTTTAATAGACAATTTCACTCTGCTCAATTTGCCTTCTGTTCACCTTGTTTTCACAACCTTTTGCCTTGTCAGAGCGCTTCCAAAACCTCTTCCGAAAAAAGTTACAGGCAGGGTTATTATAATTCTAAGTGTTCACCAACGAGAGAGCTCCTTGCTGTTTATATATAAGCTCGATGCTGCCCCGGAGCTCAGTGCCTTACCAGCCTCGGTTCTGGTGACACAGAGGCCCGCTGTACGAGCACACGGGTTACAAGCCTGACAACTGCGTGCACGGGGCCGGGCGGGGCTCGGCTTGTTCTGGCATCGCTCTCACAGCTTCTGTTACTTGGCGCCCGGCCCTGCTGAGAACGACAGGTAATGTTACCTGCGCTGTGTGTCAGTGTGAAAACGGAACCCCGTTATTTCTGCACAGTTCACCTGCAGTGACCCACCGATGGCTGTAAATGTAGCAAATGTTGAAAATGTGCTGCTTGAATAAAAAAATTAAAATGTCAAATTTTGTTTTTCATAAGTGTTTTTAAACTCCTGAATAAGATTTTTAATTATAGTCCTGATTTACATAAACTAATGCAAACTGAATATTTCCATATACTTTTTGTAAAGGGCACTGTCAATTTTAAACTGAAATACTGATCCAGAGAAACAATAACAACAACCACGGGTACTAAAAATTGCAATGACAGCAGTAAACACAGACCTGTCTTGCTGCATTGCCCATATAACAGCCTGACTGGATACAGTGTGTTACTATAAACATGTATATAACAATTTGATAAGGATAATTGTGACTTTATATACAATTGTTTAGCATGACCCCTGACACTGAATACCATCCATGCATAAATCAATTCACTAGTATTCAGCAAGAGCAACCAAATTTATACATTATATAGTACTACAACAAGATACAGTAAATGGCATTCAAATAACAGCTAGACAAAAATGATACAAACTAATAAAATTTAAAAGCCTTGACCTTAATTTATGATACTGAAATATTCTGTGGCTCCAAAGAAATATTTTGGCAGATATCCCATAATGCAACTACAGACCTTTGATCCAATGAAGCACATGATGTAGGTCCTCTATAACTGAGTGTTTCACATGGATTTCTGCCATAAAGTCTCTGTGTCTCAGAAATTATTGCTTTGGCGTCTAATAGGCTCCTGGTGCATATTACTTGAAAACAACATCAAACTGTATCAGAAAAAAAGCCTTTCAAACAGATAGTCTAAACTGTGTACTTTATAGTCACAGCAAATTATTGGTTCTGCAGACATCCTCCTTCACAAAGGGCACAAAAATACCTCAAAAGAGCTAAGTAGTGTCCTTAGGACACTGTCGTGAGGCTGACTCTCCTTATAGAATACACTTTTTTAGGAAACAACATCAAAAATAGCACACTGGATGAAAATACACATGGTCTACAGTTTTTTTATACACAAATATAACATTGCAATTTTTTTCAATGAAAAATAAGGGCAGATGCAGATGCATTATGCCAACAATTATTTTTTGGAAAATTAGATTACAGATGCCAGTTTCCATAACATTACAGCTTCTGTGTCTAGCTGTCACTTTTCGGGCATTTTTAATAAATTTTGTTGACAAATCACTACCAAAGAGAGTACCGTCAGCATTAATGTTGTAACTCTTGTGAGTGAAGTGTGTATGCGTGTGGTCTGCACAAACACTTTTGAGAAAGTGCAGAATCCTTTTACCACAGCATTCCTATGGCCTGGTTTGTATGGGGGTGGCAAGGTGGCGTGGTGGTTAGCACTGTCACCTCGCACCTCCAGGCCTGGAGCTCAATTCCCGCCCTGGGTCTGTGTGCGTGGAGTTTGCATGTTCTCCCTGGGCTTGGTGGGTTTTTTCCGGTTTCCTTCCACAATCCAAAGACATG
>JABJVR010026356.1:0-36357 GCA_025773905.1 Chitala chitala
CCGCCCTGGGTGTCCCCTGCCCTGCGCCCTATGTGCTCTGGGATGGGCTTCAGGCTTCCCCGTGACCCTCACCAGGAAGAAGCGGTTAAGATAATGGATGTATGGACAAGAGGGCTATCATGCAGCTGAAGGCGATCAGGAGACAGGACTCTTTACTGGGAAAACAAGGTGCAGTTCAAACTGTTACAAAGAGGTGTAGGCAAAGTACTGATGTGATAAAACAACATGAAAGACACATTACTGCACCACCATTGCATCATACTGCAGAGAGAAAGACACTGCTTCCATTTCAAGTGTTTGTTCTGCAGCTGAGGATGAGCGCAGGGGTAATGTAAGAATTGGGAGGGTTAGTTCTCATTGATTCAGGGGATCACATCTATATGGAGGCCTTGGAACATACTAGAGGTTACACTTTTTCTATGCGAGAGGGGCCAAGGTGAGCTTGTCAGAGGGTTTAGGATTTATAGCTTTATCCCTGGCTGAACATCTTTGGTGCTGGAGCGCATGCATGCGTATGTGTGTACGAACGTGTGTACGTGTGCAATGGCACATGTGCATACATGCAGGTGTGTGTGTGATGCTCGTGCATGTGTGTGCGTGTGTGTGTGTATGCAAATGCATCAGTGGTGGCAGTGGACATTGAGAACAATGCAGAACACAACCCACACTGACCTCTGCATTCTTATTCACTTAAGCCCTGGCTTCTGAAATGTGCACCTTCACACGGAGATCAGGACCTTGGCAGAATTACTGATAGTGAAGAAGCTGGCGGTAGTGAGCCTGGATCTTTGGATCTGTTATACTCCAGTACTTTTAGAATGAAACCAGGTCAATTAAAATGTGAAACTGAACTGAAAAGTAGCTTTTCTACAGGATATTAACACACTTCAAAGAACAGCACAAACTCTGTTTTAAGTCACCTCAGAATCAAGCAGGTCTAATACACTGCAGACCTCTGGAGACCCTGACACCATAGCCCATTCTATGGCAACTTGCCTGCTGCCACCTCACAGCCTGACACACTAACACTCGCCTTAATGTGCACAGATTACTGCACTTACATTTGTCAAATTTGTCAAATACACATCTTAATGTTTGCATGCTGCATAAAAACCACGTCACAAACACCACCGCTTGACAGACCTAACCGTTGTGATGCACACTTCATGCTGTGTGTGTGCACCAGAAGCAATTCGCATTCACACGTGCTTGTGTGCGCACGCACATACACACACACACACACACACACAGACACACACACAGAAACGTGCATACTCTCACATACATCTCTGTGGGTTTCTCACCACAATTCGCAGCAGTGTCCCCTTGACAGATGTCCATTTGTCCAGGCGCCGGTCGATGACCAGGGTGAAGCCCAATGACACCGCTGCCAGGCTGAAAGACAGCAGTTCATGGTTTCCAAAAGAGCCTGCACTTTCACTGCAACCTTTTTCCCAACGAGACACTGCCTCCTTCGTCCTCTCCAATCCTCCTCTCTGTTACAGAGAAGACTCAAATCAGGTGACAGAACCCTCAAATATGCAGGTGACAGAGGTGTGTCACGTACGAGGGGCGTGGACACCTAAGGGTCTCCTTCTGCCCATTGGCTGGTGCTCAGCCCATTTATACACAGTCCATGGCAGATGGACAAAATGCTGCCCAGCTGAGAAGACGTCATTTGGGAGGGTGGGCGAGCTGGCTCCTCACACACCGCAGCTATCAGCTCTCCCACAAAAAGCTTCAATGTCTTTCCCCGTGTCCCTTCAGGTGCACTGAGCCATAACAGAAGCCAGCGAAGAATCAAAAAGACTCATGCCTCTAGGTGTGCAGCTCCACTAAGCTCACCGCTGTGTGAACAGGAGACGAAAGTGGCTGCTTCTGCAAGTTTTTCTTTTTTTATATCAGGCAAGCCAATTGGTCTGTGACAGCTGCTGCATTCCAGCCAATCATGGCCCAGAAGCAGATGACAGACGGCCTCAGCAGAGATATGCCTGAGAACATGAGGAGGGTTTTGCAATCACTTATAAGGCAGGATCTACATAGTACTAGTGTGTGCGGCAGAACGGCTCATATTGGATGGCTGATCCACCCCCCTCTACAGCACAGAGGCAGGCCTGTCACAGCTGCAGCAGCTCTGCTTTGCTGCTCAGAAGCATCTTTTCAGCTGAGACAGCAGCTGAGATTTGAGCATCTGAAGAGAACATGTTCTGAGCTCAAAGTCCAGCTTGTGAGAAAACATCTGCATGCATGGTGAGGAAAACAGATTGTGTGACCTGTGCATTTGGAAGATATTTTTGTGACTAATTTTGTTTAACTGTTTTATTGATGTCCTGTGACACTATTATGTATTTACAAGCCTGTTTACATTATTTGAGCAAACTTACCTCTACCATTTGTACCTTTATCATTTGGGACTCAAAGCAGTAAATCTCTCAATTAATCTACCAGGCCTTTAAAAATGTATATGCTCACATGTATTTATTTATTTATGTGTAAAAGGCTTTTCAGAGACCCTTGGCCACTGAACTCAGCTGTGTGCTGTAATTTTCAGATCATGTATTTCAAGCTGCTGCATCTTGAGTCATTTAGCCTGTCTGGTTGTAGAGCTGTATGTATGTAGGGCAGTGTGAGTACCGTTCAAAATTCCTCAAGGCTATTCCATGTTTCATTTAATATTGGAATAAGAATGGATATCAGTTATAACTAGATTATTGTTTATATTTTATAGATTCCAAATCTGATTTTGTTTATTGATTCTTGGTTCCAATTCTTATACAGCATGCTAAAAATGGCCAAAATGTTTCAATAAGATAAACTGCCTTTATTCTCTACAAAGAGTTCAACTTCAACAACAAAAGCTACTTGGAATAATTATGTCATTTGAACCAGGAGCCTCTGCATTCCAGCCACATGTTCCACCCAGCAATCGAGAGTTTCGTTAGAAATGCAACTGACATTTTTATCTACAAATGTATGGATGAAAATATCATTCCTTCTTTCCTTAAAAAGCCCCAACAGTACCATTAAGATAAGTGTGATTTTCCAGTCCTTGGTGCACAAGTTACTGTTAATGACTTACTGTTGAAAAACTGTGTGGCCGGGTCTCTGAGGCACCATCCTAATCCCTCTGCTTACTTAAAATGGAATATACTTAACGCAACGTGACACACACTGCTATGCGATTGGCATTGGGGTACATACTTGTTGTTAACATCATGTGGAGGATTTAAAGCTAATTCCACCAGGAGGCAGTGTGAGAAGTTGTCATGGTTAGGAAAAAAAGTTCTGAGTGAAAGTTTAACGTATAAATACAGAACTCCCCAATTTACGAACGAGTTACATTCTGAGAGCCCGTTCGTAAGGTGAATTGTTTGTAAGTTCGTAATTGGTATGAACACTTTATGTGTGGTCCTACTGTAGCAGTTTTGAGGGAAAAATACACACAGGAGGCGAGTGTTTTGTCAACCGATCCGAAAATGGGGACTTTGATGCTTTAGCAAGGAAAAAAGAACACCTGGTGTGTAGCCCATACTGTCGCCTTCCTAAAAGGCGCAGTCGGTGTTGTGAGTTCGGTTTCATGGTAACACTACCAAGCATTCCTACAGTGTGTTAGTTATATAATAAAGTTGCATTAAAACATAAAAAGTTTGCTGTCTTATCCTAAAAACACAATAAAAAGAACAAAAAAAACACTTTTTCCCCACTATCAAGTTTTTAAATTATCGCCACCTTTGTTTCCATTGAGATGGCTTGTCGCTTTTTAGCACTACCACTAACATCACTAGCCTGATGCTTTTCACCAACCATGATTGATACGCCATGCGCTGGATAATTCACAATAAATCACGATAAATCTTACAGCACTCCGGTGTACGTGTTTATGGTCCGCAAGCTACGTGAAGAAGGGGGATAAGATGGCGGATGCTGTGGTGCTGTTTGGTGTATGTAGCGGCCAAAACACCGTACCTGACTGGGAACAAAAACTGAGCTTACAGCGGCCTTTGTTTGTATCTATGAATGTTCACAAGTTGGATGTTGGCAAGTAGAGTGGTGTCTGTAATTTATTATTTCTGTGCAAAACGTAGTTTTGGCTGAATCCTTGCTGTATTATTGGCTATCTTTCTCCATTCACAGAAAAACTGTTGGATTAACATTAAAAAATGTACATGGATATATTTCCAACGTGCTGCTGATGTCACAACAATGTACATGGAACAACTGTAGCTCTAACAAGCCTGTCACTGTGGAAAGGTGATGACACATCATAAACATGTGGATAATTCCACACCTGCTCTATATTTTTATTTTCTTTTTTTTTTATCATTAACACGATGATTGCATGAAACTGCAGCGAGAAACATGGGTGACCCCATACACCCGTCACACAAGCTGTTCAGTCTACTGCTGAGTATCCAGGCCCACACGGCCAGACTGGGTAAAAGATTCTTTCCCCAGGCCATAAGACTGTTTAACTCTCAGGGGCTGGACTGATGGACTGATTTCTCTCTTTCTCACACACACACACACACACACACACACACACACTCACCAACATCGCACTGCTGTACTTTTGATCATCACACTCAGCTCATCAAACTCTGTGTTGGCGCTGCTCTTTGTGTTATGTTTTCTTCTTGTAGTTTGCACTATTACAGCAATACTTAATGTCTTACTGTAGTACCTGCTGTCTCTGCACTTTTGTATGATCTATTAGTAGTTCTGTGTTGCCCTTTGTGTTGTTTTATGTAGCACCTGGTATACAGGGGGAACCTATCCTATCCTATTTTATCTTATCCTATCCTGTCATATCCTATCCTGTCCTATCCCGCCCCGCCCTGTCCCGTCCCGTATTATCCTATCCTATCCTATCCTATCCTACCCTACCCTATCCCATCCCATCCCATCCTATCCTACCCTCTCCTATCCCATCCCATGCCATCCTACCCTATCCCATCCCATCCTATCCTATCCTATCCTATCCTACCCTACCCTACCCTATCCCATCCCATCCCATCCTATCCTACCTTCTCCTATCCCATCCCATGCCATCCTACCCTATCCCATCCTATCCCATCCCATCCTATCCTATCCTATCCTATCCTCTGATTGATCATTAATGTATGTATATGTACAGATGAACAGTTGTATAATCAAAAATTTAACATACTGCAATGTTCATTTACTAACAAATAAAAACTATATATGAAAAACTATATATGGCTAACATAAAAACATTAAAAAGAAAAAAACACCTAAAAAAAGTTGGTAATATTGCTATCACGGTTTTCACTAGTATTGCAACTTTTGTACATGTTGCAGTTATCTGGCTATCAGTGATGCATCAAACCAACGCTAGCGACGCATTTGTGGACACGCATGTGTTGCCAGCATTGTGTTGTATCCAGTATACGCCAGCCCTTACTCCTTGTGGTTTTGTGAGTGTACGTGTTTCATTGTGAGAGAAAGGGAGGGTCTAATTTGTATTAATAGACAAGCATGCTCCTAACTTAATGATCACGATGACAACATGTTGCTGACTCAATGATAATGACATCATTGTTCTGTTGTCTCACAGTGATTGTGATGTCATCATTGTACATGCCAGAGTAACTGTGATATGTTGCTATGGGACTACCAGCGTTAGTATTATTTACTAACCCCTCTCTGCAATCTTTGTCTATATGTATACCCGGTGCCCACCTGGGCACCATCTGAGCAGGATGCCTTGTTAGAGCTGCTGACTCCTAGTGTACTCCACAGATGAGGCCTTTGCCCAAGGGACACCAGGAGCCTGCTGAGAGTTATTCCCATACCTGGAGCAAAGAAGAAGGACTATATAGTGCTATTTACATTAATTGTCTCCCTTATAAACTGTGTATTCTGTAATGTTAGCATCATGCCCTGGAGGGATTGGGCAGCCAGTCCACTTTTGGCCCCCAGAGGTTTTTTTCCCCACGCTACACCCTAAACTACAACAAAAATTCAAGGGAAATGGCACAATGTTCAAATATAAACATGAATGCACAGGAAATTGTCATTACATATTTACAAATAGATTATGATTTTTAATAAGATAAAAAATGTATTAAATAAATGTTAATATATAGTACAAAAAAACTGTAGAAGCCTTTGCTGAATCATTTCAGTTTTCCTAAGCTGTAATGTTACTCGAACACATGTACACAAATCATGTTTAAGCACATGCCTATAGTCAGCAATTGAAACCAATAAAGAATAAATCTATCCTTCTGGGCTGCTCAGGAGTCAAGGAAGTATCAAGCTCACCTTGGAATACTGGTCAGGTAGGTCAGAACATTATGGATCTCGCCTTCTGGGAGCTCGCTAAAGTCAGGGAACTCTGGGAAGACAATGATAGGGCCACCGTTCTCCCCACGACCACCTGGGCAGACAGACACAACATGGATTCAGGGGTAATCATGATCTCTCAACATGGACAGGTTCTCCTGCATGGCTGAGGCATCTGAGGCATGTGTGGAGATTCTTGAGGAGGTGAAAGCTTTGCACCCATAGTATGTGTCATGGTCAGGAATGACAACGAGGAGCTGCAGCAGAGTAAAGTACACAGCATAATCTTACTTGAAGGAAAAAGAAACCCTGAAGGGTGAGCAGGTGACACTGTCCTTAAAAGGCCACTGGGTACATCCTCACTTAAAATGTAACTGAGTACTCTATAGTAAAGCACCATACTTATCCTCTATGGGCTCTGCAGTGCAACAGCAGTGCCACACAGTCAATTCCCAGCAGTGCAACAGCAGTGCCACACAGTCTGTTAAGGCTGTTTTCATAGGTGTGCATGGGTGAAAACGTCCATGGAGCATTCAGGGACAAAAAAACATGAAACCTCTCCCCACTGTTTATACTCTGAAGCTAATAGTCTCAAATTCAGGAAACTTTCCCAAAGTATTTTACAACAAATAAATGCAGTGAAATTTATAATCTGATTACATTTTGGTCATCCCAAGAAGAACCTCAGTTACCATGGAGATGAGCCAGTATTGCTGCCAGTTTGACTGGATGAGGGCCATGTGAGTAAAAACATGAGTGTGCAGAGCCTCAATGTCATGCTGCACACGGGCATTTACTCTGAAATGCCTGAAGGTTGTTTGTGACCCCCTGCAAAGTCATGGTGTGCAGTGGAGGGTGAGCTGTAATGGGAAGCCAGGGGCGTTGGAAGGATCGCTACACAGCTTCAGAAGTACTATCCCATCTGCTCCTGGCTGCCAGTGACACATTCTGGAGAGCAGGGCAGATGCCCTCAGTGAGTGTGATCAGAATATTAATCTGCCATCCGTTCACATGCCACGGTCACACAAAAGGTCATCACAGAGAGCCTGGCTGTGCCTGTTATAAAGGTCTGTTTCTGAGACTGAGCTGTGCAGCTTCCCTGAGGTGACCTTGGGGTGGTACATCACGAGTCACATGATGTCCTGCAGCACAGGAACAAGGGAACTGAGTGTGTGGGGTCTTCTGGGAAATGAGGTTACACAGCTGTTTTCTCTTAACTCAAATCAGAAATGTTAATTTCTACAGGAAAACACATATATCACCTGAGTAGTTTCCAGTTAAGTAACAAAGTATATTCACTATATATAAATATATTATTAATATATTATTTATATATTAATATTTAAATTATTCATTGGTAATTGTACATTTTGATATTTTTCATGTTAGGGGTTGTTTTATTCTGAGATTTAAAACTTTGAAAGTCAGTTTTAAACTGGTTAAAATATACCATATACAGTATATTTCAATAAAATCATAATATGGGCTTACGTACCAATTAAGGCCATGCCAGACTTTTCACATACTTCATAATTTTATTTCCAAAGTATAATTTAACTTTTTACAACACATGCATGCATAAATGAATTATATATATATATATAGCACTACCAAATATATATGTATATATTCCCTGACTCCTGAGATTTGTTCTTTATTTGTTTCAATTCATATATATATATATATATATATATATATATATATGAAACGAAATAATGAATGAGAAAATTCAGCAATAAGTGGGATGCTTTGTCAAGCGAAGTTCAAACTACATGACTTTCTGGTTGCAGACTCAGCCCAGCAATCATATGTTATTATATATATATATATATATATATATATATACATAACCTAATATATATTTATTAGGTTAATTGGGGTCTCCAGACTGCCCTTACTATGTGTAAAGCACTACCAAATATATATGTATATATTCCCTCAACATCCCTCTTCTTACTATGTGTAAGGGCAGTCTGGAGACCCCAATTAACCTAAGCCACATATTTTTGGATTCTTGGAGAAATCTGGAGAACTCAGAGGAAACCTTTACATGTTTCATTTAATGAATGGTGTGAGACAACAGCACTACCCTCTGAGCCGCTGTGTCATGCAGTATTACAGAGCACTCAAAATCACCACTTACTAAATATATAAAATAAACCTACTTATATTACAAAAAATAACATGTAGACATTTTATTGCTGAAATTTGTATGTATTTTTCTTTTGAGAACGTCCTATTAGGGTAGGCTCCTTTGCTGTTTTTTAATTTTGAGTGTGTGTGTGTGTGTGTGTGTGTGTGTGTGTGTATGTCTTCCCATGCTCTAGGGGGTGCCCTTATGTTCCCTGTCACAATGTGTGAGTGGAACTTTATTAGAAGAAGAAAAAACAAAAGGAGGACCAGAAGACAATGCAAAATGTAAAATTGTGTTTTGAAGACTCAATGTATGCTGTACAACAGTGGAACAGTGTCAGCATGAGCAGTACCTCAGCTCTGATACATCCTAATGTGCAAAGCTTTCATATTTTGAATGAATTGAGTTCTGTGTTTTGCTGGAAATGGGTGTGTCTTGTTTGGTTTTTGCATGTTTGTTTTCCCTGGGTTCACAGCTATATGGGGAGTTGGCAAAGATGTGTTTTTTATGTTTTTGTTGGTTTTTAAGGTGTTTTTGGCGTAGGGTTTTTACCTTGTTTAGACATTTACATAGTATAAAATGTTGAGCATTATGTGCACTTTTTAACTCAAACATACGAAGTCCATGTTTGCAATGTACTTAGGAGAAAACTTTGTTGTTATAAGACTGTTGTTTGGGAGGACAAAGTATTACACTCTTGACAATGACAGAAAGTAAATGTATTATTTATCTGAACAATTTGAACTTAGTTTGAAGTTTTCCTCTATTTTACCAAATCTAACCGTGTCCATTCCCTACATCATAAGTATCTTATTAAAATTATTCATTATTCATTCATTTTCCATTCTACTCATCCCATGTGGGGTCACAGAGGGCCTGGAGCAGGTCCCAGTAAGCCTAGGGCACAGGCCAGGTGGACCCTGACATGGGGTACCAAGCCATTAGAGGGAACGGTCACACATGCACCCAATCATAAACTGTGGGCAATTTGGGCACACCAATCAGCCTACAGCACATGTCAATGGCTTATAATGAGAACCCAGGAAGCATGGAGAGAGCATGCAAACTCCACACACACACGCACACATGCACACACGCAGAGCTGCATGATTTGAACCTCCAGCCCTAGAGGTACAGTGCAAACCAATAAACTACCATGCCCTACACTATCTTATTATAACATGTAGTATTTTATAGTTTAGCATGAACTAGTAAAATAATTGTTTAGATAAGCTGTGACACACACAGCTCTCCGTGGCTTCAGTGAGGCTCAGCTGCAGTCAGCTGGCCACTCCTGATTGGCTGCTGTGTATCTTCCGCAAACTTCCATTTAGCGCTTTGCTGTTGAGCTGCAAACTCTGGGCTTGCACCTTACAGGATCTTATGTGTTCCGTTAAGCAGATACCTCACTTCGAGATAGTAAAGAGCGTGGAAAGGACAATTCCACCCATTTTCTTTCCCAAAATTGCGATGCATGGTTCTTAGATAAATGTTGTGCATTTAGAGATTGTGTGATCATTTACATTGACTTTTTGCACAGTAACGGCACACCTTGAAGTAAACCTGCACAGCTCTTCTAGGTCCTTTATATATTTTAAACAAAACCAGACATCCCATGTTCACATTATACGTGTATTACAATCAGAAATTTACAGGACTCAGATCTGTGTATGTGCACTTCTCAATGTTTTGGCACATATTTGTGATTATACAATAGTTGTGACAGTGAAAGAGCTTCACACCCTTTATTTGTGTGCCATACATTGCCATAGTAGTCCAACATCCCTCTTCTTCCCTTTCTGATGACTTTACGTTACTGTGAAAATTTTAAAACGGATGCTAAGTTAGATATCTAGATGGCAGTACCTTTTAGAAAAGAAGCTCTCTAGTAGTCATATAGGGCAGGACATTGTATATTTACTATATGACTAAGAATTCTTGTGATTACGAATATACACGCTATCCAGTTCTGGCAACAAAAAAAACTGACTCCCTGTTATAAAACTTTACTTCTCTGAATGTACACTAGATACCACACGTGTGTTTCAGGTTACTGATCAGCTGCAGTCCCTGCTGAATGATAAATTACAGCTGTTGTATACACAAAGTAGCCAACTCACTCATGACCTAAACAGTGAATAGATCATGACAAGGAGACCTCTTTGATCCTAATTAAAAAGGGCACTGCCTTAAGCAATTTGAAGAACAGGAAGAAGACTGTGCTTCCATACTGCAGTGTTAAACTTCTAAACTGGGTTCCATCAGTTCTTGAGTCCATCACAACCATAGGCTGGCATGAGTTATGAGCAAAATGACTAGATAAAGAATAGACACCCAAAAGTACAACACGGAGCAGCTCCAGTGTTTAAACAGTAGCGACACTGATCAGGAAGCACAGTGTTTGTGGATGGTGATTAACTCAGGCATAAATTCTGCCAACAAACTGGGAGCACAAGTATTCAAACTGGGCTTAGAGCAAGGTAAGGGCCCACAATGGCTGTTTTTATGGGAAAAAAATCAGGAAACTGTGTCTGAATCAAGCAGACATAAAGTAAAGATCAACACTGTAGGTGTTAGTGTACTCTAATCATCTGCACATTTGCTGGGACGTCACTGTGACAGCACTGGTCTCACAAACCTACCATGTGTCATGCTGTGCCTTACTGCACTCAGTATCCTGTCCCATTGATCAAAGTCCACAGGTTTTAATAAATGCAGTGACACTTTGTTCAGCTGCAGTGTAAATTAGCATTTTTTTTGTCTCCTCGTTATTCATCCCATTCCAGGTGCAGGCCTGTCTTTCTTCACGCCTTTTCATGCTTTTTCCTACAATGGTGGTGATGAAAGTCTCGGTTGGCAGGTGGTTGGGTTGGGGTGGGGTGGGGTGGGGCAATACACTGTGGTCCTCACCTGGCAGGAAGGCAAACTGCTTCTGGAGCTCTGGCAGAATGTTTGCAGCACACACGGGGCTGCTCTCCTGGTGGAGGATCTCATCTGGGCGAAGGAAGAGAGGAGCAGAGGAAGCACGAGTCAGACCTTCACCCCTTTTGGTTGGTCTCTCACATCCATTTAACAGATGAATAAAATGTACATATATGAGAGTGTTTGTATTTTGGTGAATTTTCCCACCTGGCCCTCATTTTCTGTTAGCTCTCTTTATATACACACAGTTAGTTTGTTTTTCAGTCATGTGGACCTGTGAACTTGACAACTTGCTGTCAACATGCTGAATGGTGCTACACCCCTAGCATTAACTACAGATCAGCTGTAATAAAGCATTTGATATATGGTGTGTTCACTTTCTATATTTCTTGGCATTCTGTGCTCCCAAATCCACCTTTCTCACAGTTCTTTTTGTTAACAACTGAAGACCAAGAGCAAGATACCCAAAGTGCAGTGCAGCAAATTCCAAAATGGATGGAAACATTTAAAAATCAACTTCATTATTATTATTTTTTAAACTTGTCAAAGTTGTTAAAAATATAGAGCTCTTACAGTTAGTACACACATCAGTTAATGCTGTTACCGGCATGTGTGCTGTTGTATTACACAAGCAGGATACAAAGAGTGGACAGAGGCAAGTCTGAGAGGAGAGACAGGACCGACTATGGAGAGAGGAGAGACAGGACCGACTATGGAGAGAGGAGAGACGGTATCAACTATGGGGAGAGGAGAGACAGGCCTTACTATGGGGAAAGGAGAGACAGGACTTACAGTGGAGAGAGAGAAGAGAGACGGGACTTACTATGGAGAGAGAAGAGACAGGACCAACTATGGGGAGAGGAGACATGGGGCTTGCTATGGGGAGAGGAGAGACAGGCCTTAGTATGAGGAAAAGAGAGACAGGACTTACTATGGAGTGAGGAGAGACAGGACCAACTATGGAGAGAGGAGAGACAGGAATTACTATGGATAGAGGAGAGACAGGACCAACTATGGGGAGAGGAGAGACAGGCCTTACTATGGGGAAAGGAGACACAGGACTTACAGTGGAGGGAGAGAAGAGAGACGGGATGTACTATGGAGAGAGAAGAGACAGGATCAACTATGGGGAGAGGAGAGACAGGCCTTAGTATGGGGAAAAGAGAGACAGGACTTACTATGGAAAGAGGAGAGACAGGAATTACTATGGAGGGAGAGAGGAGAGACAGGCCTTACTATGGGGAAAGGAGAGACAGGTCTTACTATGGGGAAAGGAGAGACAGGACCAACTATGGGGAGAGGAGAGACAGGCCTTACTATGGGGAAAGGAGAGACAGGACTTACAGTGGAGGGAGAGAAGAGAGACGGGACTTACTATGGAGAGAGAAGAGACAGGACCAACTATGAGGAGAGGAGACATGGGGCTTGCTATGGGGAAAGGAGAGACAGGAATTACTATGGAGGGAGAGAGGAGATACAGGACTTACTATGGATAGAGGAGAGACAGGAATTACTATGGAGAGAGGAGAGACGGGACTTACGATGGAAAGAGAAGAAGAGATTAGGCTTGTTTTTGGAAACCTGTTTCGCTTATAACCACAGTTATAATGCTGCCTTCTTTCCAAGCCAGAATTGATTATCTAATCAAAATTTAAGTAAAAATCAGTACTCCATTCTTAAGTCATCACACATTAAACCTTTTAATGCATTCCTATTCGCTCACAACATGGTGTGTTAGTCCATCATATTTCACCTCCTGAACTGTACTGTAGCGTTGAGTACTTAAAGGTAAGCTTTTGTTTATATTAGCTTTACTTTCTCACACACTTACAGCTGATATAAAATGTCTTAATGGCCAAAATGCATTTGCAAGATATATAAAAGCGATGCTTTGCCGTTTGCCAGTGCTCTGGTCCCTAACCTGACGAATGAGCAGGGGTTTACTGTCCAACACAATATAACGTGTTTGATGTACCAAACTCTACTGCCAGTGCAGTACCAGTCCACAGCACAGCCTGTGTCTGTGAGTGCAAGAGGAACACAATCTGCACACATTGATAACATCTTAACATCCCAGTGTCAAACACACCCATATATATGATTCCATGAAGAATCCAGTTACAAGTTTTAGATTGGCAATTCACTGTGAAGTCTCTTATATGTCCTCCAGTAATGGGAGTTTCCAATACAGTAATGCAGCTATCTAAATGGATCAGCAGATTTCTACCTGTACAACTCATTTGAAAGGATATACATTAACAAATGCCTGCTAAATTTGAGGGTGAGCTGGATCGCTCATACCATGAGGCAGAGATCAGGTCACATGGCCTTATCACTAACGTTACTGTCACTGCTTTGAGTAATCTGTGATGGTCTCTGTCATGAATCTTGACCTGAGTGTGAGGTATTTCTTCTTTTGTCATAAACATTTTGACAAACACAAATCAGTGAGCACAGCCTTAGTGAAAACAGAGTGCAATCTTCATCCCGGCTTTTTACGTATTCTCCTTCTGCATAATTTATAATTCTTTTCAAACTGCTGCAGGACATACTGCTATTAGCCTGAAACACTTTCTACACACAGTGCCACCAACATACAACCAGCAGTACTCCCTGTTCCACAGACTATGTAAATTTATTTTAAACAACTTTGTATAAAATAAGCAAAGGACCATAGTGACTCATGCATGATGTCTGTTGTTAGTGATATCGTCATAGATACTGACTTTCATAAGTAAACACAAGCCAGACCAGTCCATATTCGCAAATGTAAAAATTGCTGCATTTCCCAGCATCAGAGAAAAACTGCCATTGAGAAACACATGGATAGCCACATTGTAGCAGGAAAGTGAAAATGTAATCTACATTCACCATATTTCAAATTATATTTCCACCACTTGTTTTTTATTTATAGTCTTTTACAATAATTATGGTCTGTTTTGTTTCATGGAGCAACAGAAACTGTAGGAAACTCTCCACCAGAAAAGAAAAGGTGTAATTTCTTGTGCTCCGGAGTGCTGTTTGTTCTCATGCTTACACCAAATACAGCTGAGTAAACAGGGCACATCAGACTGAGCAAACACACTCGTGTGTGTGTGTGTAATGGCGCTCAGCTCCAAATTCAAGCCTTTTAAACACTTAAATGCCAATCAACACTAATGGCTCCTACAAACCAAGAGCAAGTTAAGCACCACTCCGTAAACTGTGCCGTACCAAACAAGTGACACACGTTTTTATAAATGCAGCTTTATTACGTATAATGTAACAACATATTTACAAATAGTGACCAGTGATATTACTCTTCCAAAAATGTGCTTACAGTTGATCTATCATAAATTCATTGCTCTGAAGTCTTTATCACTGACAGGTACACAGAGAGAGCAGGCCAGGCCTGATGAAAGATTAAAGCGCGGTGTGTGTGACAGGGGCACACTAACAAAGCTGACCTGACATGACGATGTCACACAGGAGTAGCAGCCTCACACACATTCAGCTACAAAGGTATAAATGCTGAGGAAGGTGACGGAAGCAGAGCGGCTACCTGTCAGGCTCCTCAGGTGCAGTCCCATGCTGGTGGCCTTGTGACAGAGCAGGGACAGCGCCCAGGGAGCTCTAACCGTTCCTCAGAGCCCGCCTCCTGCAGTGCACGGACAGCCCCGCCCCCCGCTCCTCCCCTCTCCTGCTGCCACTTTTCGTCGCATTCATTGTACTACAGACTGCACCGTGAGTGCCCAAAGGTGACAGCACGGCATTCAAAACTGGTGCACTCAGGCCTTGACAGGTGAGTCTACCACCATGATAAATACACATGAATGGTTCCTACAAGAAACAACAAGCCTCAAACACACGCACACTGGGCGCACACACTGTGGACTGGCTAGGGTAGTCAGGCACTGAAAGACGATCCACGAGCAGAAAAACTGATCCCTTTCCTGTTGCCTAACATGCACGTCCTTACTGGTATGTAAAATATAACGTATCTGGTGATCACTCAGACACTCTAAGGACTCTGCGCGACAGTCAGCCCATATAGAAATCACCCTTGCATCCCTGTCTGTACCCAATTTTTGCAGTTTGAAGATGAAGGCTGGTGACCTCACCTGGTACATTCGGTTGAGGCTATGCCCTCCCACCTTCTGACAGGGATCTGCTGCTGAAAATAGTCATTGCTTCAGTTCTCAGAAGAAAAAGTGACATTCGTGTGCTATAAAAGCACAGCTCAGCAGTAACCTGCTTCAGTGCTTACCCGTGTTAGACAGTTCCACCTTTTTGATATTACACTGTATGGAGTTATGAGCACTGAATGCTATGAGGAAAAAGATGTAGAAGGAGCTTTGTGTAAGACAGAATTCTGTGTTTCAGCAGTATGATGGCAAATGCATGAATCTACTGAGGTTTTTTAAGATGTTCATTTGACCGGTAGGTCTGGAAAACCTCAGGACTCAAGCCAGTCAACAAGACAGCCAACAGAAAACACAGAAAACAACAACAAAAAAACACATGCAAAACCAACAACAAACAACAATTACAAAACAGCACTAAATAACCTAATAGGGAAATTGGTTTTAAACAGTTCAGGGAATACTGTCGTTTATGGATTAAGTGATGTTGTCATGGAAACAGAGAAGCTAGTCCAGAATAGTTGGGATTGTATGCTGTCTAATGTGTATGCATTCTCAGCAATTTATGATTTATGCATTTATGTATTGGAAAATAATATGAATATAGAAGAAATTAATCCAATGAGGTTCTGCGGTGCAGCTCTCATGTCTGCTGTTCCATTGGTCCACAGTCCAAGCAGAGAGCAGACAGCAGACAGCATGCAACCCAACACCAGGCAGGTTTCTACAGAGGAACATAAATTATACAACTGTCTCTGTCCTGTTCCTAACCCCACACTGCTTTCCTATCCAGTGATAACCTTTATTACTTTATTAAACTCCTCATCTCCAAAGTAACTCATACCCAGACTATACTCGTTTGGCCTGACATTTAAGAAACCCATTTAAGCAAGATGTCAATGTGAACACCATAGCATTTACATATCTTACATATTCTCAAAAAGGGACCGACATGGCTTCTAATTATCCATCATAAATTCAGGTGCTCGGTGCACTTTCTGTCTGTGCAGATGTCTTCACAAATGATTCATTTTACAATTTTGGTGAAATGTTATTATAGCACATGAATGCAGTGTTTACATAGTATGGAACCAGGACATTTTGTGAGCTGTATGTAAAATACTGGTCACCTAACTGTGAACTCTGTAGGTGAAAAGCTCTGACAAGCACTTCTGAGACAACTCTGAGACTTAACTCACAGGCCAAAAAAACAAACAACAGTTAGGCATCATTTTAGCCCACTAACACTTGAGTAGTCACAGCACAAGAGATACTCGTTAGAATCTTGAAGAATGTCAATACCAACCAAAGTTTTCACACCATTAATGAAACCATATCACCTACATGTGCTCCTGCTAAATAACCAGGCTTTATGCCCTGAGAACAAAAGACAGCTATCAGCCTATAGAATGTGTGGAGCCGTCAGCCTATAGAATGTGTGGAGCAGTCAGCCTATAGAAAGTGTGGAGCCGTCAGCCTATAGAATGTGTGGAGCCGTCAGCTTATAGAATGTGTGGAGCCGTCAGCCTATAGAATGTGTGGAACAAGCCAGTTAACAGTACATGAAAGAGACATTGACAAAGGCTCCCTTTTGATGTCTGGTTCCATTTTGCAGCTCCAATTCCAGCACTATCAATAGGCTTCAAATATTGAATTACAGTAAAGGTGCAAACTGTAAGTAAATATTATGGAATTGGAGACAAGAAACTCTTGGTACCATGTCCCATAATGGACTGAGAATTTGTAGAATCAACGATATGATAGGCTTGTGGCAGTAGTTTTATGATCTACAGACTGGAATTTTACAGGTTGGAGCCAGTAATGGAACATGTTGCACTGTCTGAGTGACTCTAATTACCACAGCCTCATTTGTTCCATGTGTCATTCATATTCAAATCACGTGCCTTGGTCAGGGTGATGAACGGCCTGGACCTAACTCTAGGCAGGGCATGCACATATGATCAGTCACACACTGACAAGACAGAGCTACACACTGGCCTGGACTACAATATGGTCAGTCCCACATTAGGGCCAGACAAAGCTACACACTGGCCTGGACTACATGTCTTCATTCATTAACAGTTTCTGTTGACAGAACAGTGGTCTACACATTGTTCTTATTGTCACTACTTGTATAAAACATAAAACTGATAAATTATACTGTGTGTGTGTGTGTGTGTGTGTGTGTGTGTGTTTGTGAGTGTGCATGTGTCACACGTGTACATACACAAAACTGAGACACCTTCTGTATCCTTTAAATTACAGGTGATGACAAGAAAATTGTGAGTTTACATGCTGCTCTATTTAAAATGCACAAGTAAAACTTTTGAAGTGATATAAAAATAAATTTGTCATGAATGATTTTTTATTTAGTTAAACATGTTTTTTATCAATACAACTGACAAGAAGTGTGAAAAGATGTGTTTTTATGCAAACTCCACTTGCAAGACTTTTTAAAAGACAAACAATATAGAATTTCATAAACAATATAGAACAATATACAATTTGTTGGGCTATTGCAGTACATTGACAATTATCCAGCATTGGATCCTGTAAGCAGGATGTGAAAATGAATGAATAAAAGTGTAAAATTTTCTAACGGAATGATGTTGAATATGCCTGCAGTGTGCTGAAAAAGCTAAAAACATCATGGAGTGCAATCATACTATAAGGAACACCACACATTACAATAGGAATATTTAAATTATTAAAAACTAATTTTGACATAGAAGCTTGTGTCATATGTTTAAAAAGCCTTACCATAAGATCAAGCTGTCACAGAACTGCTAAATGAACACATAAGTGTTCTGTGTTCAGCCGCCATAAATACTAATACATGCCTCTGACTTGCAGCAATAAAGTGCTCACACATGAAAGTCTAAACCATAAAGGAACTATAAAAAAAAAAGGATTCCATGAAAGAATGAGTTAAACATAGAAGAGAACCTTTAAAATGAAATGATTTTACAAAGAGAGTTGACAACTAAATCACTCCCGAAACAGTGGCTATCATGTTCTCTAGAAAAAGCTTTGAACATGTAAAGCTCTGCTTATGGACGAGTCTTAGACAGAAAGAATTTTCCATAGCAGCTCTTAGTGCCAGCTGGACCCACTTTCAGCCTTCATCCTCACCAAGCTTTAGACGTATGTCACATAACAGTAACATGAGGCCCCAGCTGTGATTTGCCCCATGAAGATCATACCCATGTGTTTCTGATCACCAATACCAGTTACAGTTGTTTTTGTTGCGTTTCTGCCAACTTCTGACACTAAAATGTTTGTTTGTCCTGCTTTAGGTCTTAGTGATATAAAACTTTGTTTACATGGATAAACAGCAGCACAAACAAACTGTTCAATAGCAGAAGAACTGGCTTGGGTGAAATCGGAAACACACGGAGTGCCAACTTCACGTCTCTGGTGCTTCCATCGATTCAGTAACTGTGGTCCACTTGTGACGTTAGGATTTGTAGTTTCATACGTTTGCTTAAGATCTAACACATGGGCTATTATTACTCATATTTCATTAGTCTCCAGAAAAAATCTGTTTATCATGTGCATCAATAATCCATACTGTACATAATTAATAAAAAAGCAGCCAAAATCAACATTTGTAGGATATCACACTACTGACTGCTTCATTTACTGGTTCGACTAAATCTGTAAATTCACCATTAAATGCAAACTGATACAAATAATAGCAGAATACATTTTATACAAGCAGTTAAAAGTGAATGTCTGCAACTGAAATGCAATAAACTCCTACCACACCTCTGGTTTTAGACCGTTAACACGACATAACAAATGGCTGTTATGCCATTTTTCGTGCAAATTTTTCTTGTTGACAAATGTTTGGGAAAACACATTGTAATAAATGTTTTGTAAGGTTGTTTCATAAAAACAGAGACTTTAATCAAACTAAAAACCACCCCTGTACATCATTTAACAAAATGTTTCATTTTAAAATGTATCCAAGGAAAAAAAAACACAAACACAAGCACACACAGACCAGAGAAGCCTTACTGTGAAAACCACACACAAAATCCTTCCTGAACATCACCCTAAAGGATTAGAAAAAAGACAATAAAACAATAAGGCTGTCACTCACATTGCCAGCAGGTAAAGGACTGTGAAAGCCGATGATAAGCTGTCATTTCTGGTATGGATATCCGGACACGGTCGTGCTGCGGCCCCCCGGCCCACAGGTGACTCTGCAGCAGAGTCGTGAGTGGTGTCTCCATTCAGTACTGTTCACGGATTTCCCTGATGTCCCTGTGCTCGCTCTTACACGTGCTCTCTGATGTTTCAACCTCTTGCTCTCTCTCTCTCTCTCTCTCTCTCTCTCTCTCTCTCTCTCTCTGTCTCTCTCACTCTCTTTCTGTCCCTTACTCTGTCCTCTCTTTTACACCACAGGAGATGTGCCTGGCAGTGCTAAAGCTGCTTATCACAACCACAGGTTTTTGGTTCTGAAAAACTCCAGGGATACTGCAGAGCAAGTTAAGCCCAACCCCACCCACGAAATTACTCATTACTCACAGTCATCCCCCTTCTTTACACTCACCTACCCTGGTCCATCCTACTAAAACAAACTTCCCTGAGTGCTCCTCTCTTCCTGGAGCTCACTGAACTGAACACTCCTCACAACTGGCCTGTTCTTACTGGATATTGTGACACTGCTGGATTGTTACAACATGTCAACATGCTTCTGGACTGCCTGCTTCCTCAGACCTTAGGACACATTTCTTGAGATACATATTGTAAGAAGAAACACATCGTGGAACAACCAACCATCTGACTCGAATCTCACACAACTTTCCCTTTAGCAGCACGTAAATGCAGTGCACAGGGAAATAAGGGGAGGAATGGCCTCTAAAAGACACAGAAATGTCAGCGGTGTACTTCCACCACTCCTTTTCAGCTATTCCCTTTTTATTGTCCATGTTCTGAAACTCTCCCATTGAAGGAAAAGGCAGATCATGAACATGGCAGTTCCAGCCACAACTCCATTCTTTGTCTCTGGGCAAAGACAACCCTGGAATTATTATATATGTAATATATCGTGTATAAACCCAGGGATGGATTGGCACCCTGTTCAGAGTGTCCTCTGCCTTGCCTAAGCTTTCTGGGATAGTCTCCAGGCCACCCGCAAGCCTGAATGAGCATAAGCAGTTTAGTGATGGATAGGTTGATGGATAAATATTTTGCATAATACATATAGTTAGTATAGCACAGACAGGAGCTGTAAAACAGAGAGAAGCAGCAGAGGTAAAAGAGGCGCATGCTCACCATCCCAGAGCCTGCTGGAGCTGCTCCTGCTCTCCCCGCTGGCTGTGAAGCCCAGCACGCTGACAGACAGGCTGCGGACGAGCTGGCTCAACCTGGATGCGACTCTTGACGGAGCATCCTGGCCATCTTGCAGGAAGTCCTGAAGGGACATGAGGGTCAACGCGGTGTCCAGCACTCGCTGACGCACATCCACAGGGAGCGAGCCTGGCTGCGCCGAGCTCAGCTGGGTGACACAGGGGGAGCCGGTCTGCAGGCTGTCACACTGTGGCACAGGGCAGCGCTGGAAGACTTCGGCACGCGACAGGAGTGCACATAGCTACACTCATGTTGTTTCCTAATTGAGGCAATCCAGCAGATGCGTGAGAAAGGGAGGCAGGGCTGCTTGTCGCCTAAGCTCAAATCCCCTTCTGCTGGGCTAATTATACCAGCAGCCTGTGCTAATCTGCTGTGGAGGCTTAGAAAACCTGCCGTCTCTCACACTGTTAGAGCTAAAACGCAAGAGGAAAACCAGCTTGACTCCACCCTACCCACACACAACATCAAAGTTACTTTTTCCTAGAAATTATATTTCTCCAGAGCAGTCATTCCCCATCCATTCTTTTGACCAAACTTTTTTCTATGCTGCAGGTTGGAATTTACCTCTTTGTTTCTGCCTGGGAAGTTTGGAGAAAGCTCACTGTTTGTGTGTGTAACCCTGAATAGCAATGAATGTGCAAGACAGCGCACACATACTGATGGGTACACACAACACTGCGGGGAGGGGGCAGAGTTTCTGTTGTACAGCTGCTCTTATCACTAACGCCTTATTTTATATCTTCTTTTTTATTTGTAGTAACAAAAGGGAAAAGATTTATGATGAAATCCATCCAAAAATCATAGAAAAAAGGAACAAAAGAAGAAACACTGATACCTCTTCCTTCTGTATTCCTTTTTATGTCCTTCTCATACTCACAAAGAGGCAAATGTGGAAATAAGAGCCACTTTTCAAAGTACAGCCAATCAAGAAGAGCTGGAGTTTAAAAACGTGACAGTTCCACAAATGCAGCTTCTCGACCCTGAGGGGCAGGGGGATGAGAATAAATGCAAAACTTTAACCAAATTTGAATGAACAGTTTTGCAGAGCACAGACAAGGGCCAGGAAGAGACAGCAGCTACAGACAGTGTCAGTCCACTTTCACTTCTGTAAATCAATAGACCAATTCATCATCTCAGCTGATGCAGTAAGTAAGGCACGATCAAACTGAAACAGGCAAATGCAAACATCAGCAGGACCAGCGACTGATTGCAGAAGGGAGACCTTCAGGGACGGGGAAGCTGCCACGCCTGCAGACTGGCCTGTCAAGACGAAACAGATTATGGACTTAACTTAAAGGCCATGCACCCCACCCCACCTGCCATGTGAGAGTGTTCGCACATACACACACACACACACACAGCAGTGAGTCAACATGTCCCCTAATCCTGCAGGGCTTTGCTGAAATTTTTATACTTTGTTACATCTTCTCTGGAAGTTGAGTAAGGAGAAAGGTGAGGTTAGAGTCGTAAAGAATAGGGGGTTGATACGTATGACGACCAGTGACTGAAATAAAGGGGGGTATTTGTTAGGTGTGGCCCTCCTGATGGATCTGTGAAAAGGTGTTGATCTTCCTTGGGATGGATGAAATAGCAGCATGAAAAATAGGAGACAGGTTGTGTCTCAGTCCTTCTCCTCTGTTCAACAAAGTGTTGTCCATTTGTACATAGATGGCTTCCTTCACACCTCTCTCAAACCATCTATCCTCTCTGTCCAAAATGTCGCCATTCTCATCCTCAAATGTGTGTCCTTTGTCCTTCAGATGGTGGTAGACTGTCAATTCTGGTCCCAAAGTTTTGCTCCTTCTATTTTGGTACATTCGTGTAACTTCTATGTTTGTCCAAAAAACGGTCAACAAAAACAACTAAGTACATAACGTGTCATTTTAATTATGTATGCTGTCCTGCTGTGCTTTCCGAAATCTTGCAATGAAGACACTGCAACTGTGGTGGGTTAAATATGTTTCCCTCTACTTTTAAAGTTTTATTCAATTGATTGTGAACAATACAAAAGAAAACTGAATAAAACAGCAGAATGACTTTAATTCAACTAAATCTTGCAATCTAACAAGTTGAAAGGAAATAGATGCACTAGTGACAAAATTATTGATACACACCCAGCACCACGCACGCCTGGCACTGTCCACCACACCCTCCCTGTTTAATTCCATCATGGAGACCTGAGATCAACATGACCTGTGATCGTCTCATCATCCTGGTGTTTCAGTAGGTGTGCCTGATCAAACACCTGCTCCAGATGGCTGTGGGAAGGTCACTGGCTGCACACCCAATGGTATCTCACGGGGTCAGCTGAGGAAATCCTCATGAGGCTCAGAACGTACTGACCCAGCAGGAGCCACCAAAGTTACACGTGAACATGCATGTTCTGACCACGCAAATGTTGCACGCTTATTTACTCAAGAAGGAAGACAATAAATACTGCAATAAAAAGATACGCTATTAAAATACATGTTTAAAACTGTGTTCATAAGTGAGGACTATAAAACCTCACCTCCTTGAGCTCCTAAAATTAGAGCTCACACCTTTGTTCTCATTAGAAGCCAGAAAACTTTATTTACACACACAGTGTGCACAGTGGTTATAAAACCTCTGCGTCCGGCCTAAGCGCCCGTTACAGGAAGGCGTCTCTTGCTGTGGGTTGTCACTGAACTAATGAATCGTAACAGTACAGTTGTGAAAGTACAAATATAGACACACCATACACCAACCGACACACTAATTTTGTTAGTCTGTGACATATCCTAATTATCCACTAAGACGACTTTCCTAAAGTTTTACTATGGAGGTTAATGGCTTTCTTTTTTTTTTGGCTTCTCACTACCATGAAAAATGTGATGTAACATTAAACTGTGTTAAGAGCAATTCAGTAATTTGTTGACACAAATGCTGTGAAGATATTCAGTAAATGGACCCTTAACTGGACTATCCTCACTGTAGACAGATCAGTCAGTAGTGGCATTACATGTTCAGACTATGCTGAGCGTTTCGTGAAAGGTAAATTTTTAGTGAATTGGAACAGGACTCAGCAGGTGGCAAAAGACATGCTGAGGTTTTCATGATGTAGTACGGCCTCCTAAAAGCATTGAGTCAGCCACACAGACAGCAATGGCACCCCCATCCCAGGCTTGAGACAAGCGTTTCATTAGTTTCCAGAATAGGGGAGTCATGTTTTTAGCTCAGTGGGCTAAATCCTCTTATCTAGTATGCTGTGCTGGTGTGACAACCCAGGTTTGAAACTTTCCAGCTCCTTACATCTATTGCAACACATATTCATCATGCCCATGTGATACGCTCATTGCCTTAAAAAAATCAACTTACATCTGATAAAGGGGTGAGTAGCATAGTATGTATAACTACTTTTTTAAAAGTACTAAAAAATAAATGCAGAACAACCCCGTCATAACACAAATGTTACTGTTGTCAATATTAATTAATCAAGAGAAATTTCGATTTTATTAATTCCATAGTTTTGCTTCTTTTCAGATCATTCATTTTAAACAAATCTCCAAGAATAATGATGTTTTTAGATCAAGTTTTGTAATTACCCCCCTGACTTCTCCATCCATTTAGCTTATTTTTCTGGCTTCCCTCTTTGGTCCTTCTGTTGTTTCGATGCAGGAAAACATTCATTATCATATAATTTGCATATTCAAAGTTTTTGCTACCTTCTTTGCAACGTGTCTCACTTTTAAACTAAGCACAGTATATTTATATCACACCAAGGTTCACAATCTTGATTTGAAAAGGTGCTGCTTTTTTACCTACTTTCTCCACTTTCTTATATGTTCTCCTCCAAACTTGTTAAAGATATATTTGAAGTAGAATAAAACAACAACAGCAACTAAACGATGTATTAACAATTGTATTAGTAAAGCTCACAATAGCTGAACAGCTAAACAGGCAATATGACCACATGACACTACCATACGTGAGAACGCTGTATTAGTGGGATGGGCTTTGTCATTCTGAGCAGTTGTTGTATTAGTACCACACACTGTAAGGTGAGAACAGCCTCTACACTGTATAGGTGATAGGTTCTAATAAAAGGGGTCGCAAGTAAAAATATACTTCTCATTTTGAGGACATAACTCCTAAAGGGGTATGATGTGTGCTATTATATTTCCCATGGGGTAAGGAGGTTTTAGTTACATTTTCAGGGTTAATTTAAGCCTTCCACCCTGAAAATTACAGTACAGTTCATTGTTATCCATGGTTTTGCCTTTGGCCTATTGCGTGATGTACATTAAAAAAATCTGTTTGGAATAATGCAAGAATAACCCTTCATCACATATATTAGGTGTGGTTAACCTAATATTTCCAAAAGACAGATGTCAGAACTTTCAGAAGCTAAATACTAAAATATGGATTGTTTTCAAAAAACAAGTCTGGAGCTCTGTTAAGAGCAGACATGACACAGGAGGCCATCTGATCCTCTCTGCCTACAGGCCACCTCAATGGGCTTTTCTCTTTCCGTAGTATGGCCAACAGGCAGAGGTTCCCACATGGACGTAATGGTGTTTTGCATGCCCATCCCTTGGGTTTCCACTGAATAAAACCAGCCCTTCCAGTTTGATTTCCTCGTGAGGAATTGTTCTCAATAGATAAAAATACTTAAAGAGTTATTGTAGCTTTGAAAATGATAGTCACAATCTTGGGAAATACCATTTTCATAAGAAGAAGCAGAGTTAACCCAGCAGGTAACCTCACCCAGGGGCTGTTGTAATCCTGCATGTCACCCATGCCAAGATTTGTTTCAAATGATACAAACAAAAGTCAACTAAAACACAGATAGTCTTCTGTTATAGTAACTCACATGAATCACACAAAACGGAAGAGTATTGTAATACAAAGCATGTGGTTGAAACTTGTAGATGACAAAGTCCAAAAACCATCGATAGGTAGTGATATCAAACGTCCATAAAGGTTTAACGAGGACATCACTGGGTAATGACCTGTAGGTGCAGAGCAAGTAGTTTTATTGTCCTGAAGCAACAAAAATCTAAAAAACACAAATGAACGACACAAAAAAATTGTAGAAAAAACTGGCAATGAGCTGGAGAGCAAGAAATATCTGTCCAAGACAAAAAACAACAAGAGGTACATAGGAGCAAGGACGAAAAGAGCAGGATCCAGGATTAACAGGGTTTGCAGATCAATGGCAGGCAGCCAAGGAAGAAGGGAGAAAATAATATGGTCTGCAGTTGTAAGGAAAGGAACAAAATACCTTGTGCTAGCTGTTTGGGGAAGAGAGTCTTAAATAGAAAATAGGATGCAATACAGTTGTGTAAATGAGACTGAGCTGTTTTATGAGGTGACTCGTCTGGAGACGGGGCAGGGAGCGGCTTCTACGCAGCATGATAGTACTCCCATCCCCCCTTTCAGAAGAAGAAGGTGATGAAGACTTTATTGTCACCGTGTAAAGTACATACAGCAAAATTTCAAAATTCACAGGTAACCCCTGGTACCCCAAGAGCATGGTCATGGGCACGAAGGGATTGGGGGTCAGGGTATCAGGCATGAAAGTCAGCAATCAGTCCAGGTACAAGGTATCAGCTGCAGCCACCTACTGCCACCTACTTTCATCTGGACCATAGCACTCCCAGTCCACCAGCTACTGAAGTCTGCCTTGCTGACATCTGGAGTCAAGCAGGGAGTGAAGAGTATAAGCCAGGCCATCCTCCAATGAGATGAGTGGAGGTGGAGTCTCCTGCATGGTTGGGGAATGACCTGAGCTGAACTAAGTAGATTTAAGGAGGGACAAAAGGAATGTGAGAGAGATGCAGTAGTGAGGAGGCAGTTAGAGACACTATGATAGTAGACTGATCGTTAGTCACCTGGGTGTACTCATTCATTGCCTCTACTTTCAGTTTGGTACTGATGGCCTCTAGGCTCCTGTCAGGAGAATGATGGCACAGTTATTTGTGGGATGGAAGAGGAAGAGGAAGAAAAAAAGCTTTTATTAAAAATGTCCATGTAAGGTTCAAGGTTTGTCGTCAAATGACTTTTAAAGTACAATATACAATAACCTGCAATGAAATAGATTGTGCCCTGGTTCCCTCTCTCAGACCTTAATCAAAAAAGCACGAGACGAGGGAAAGTAGGTGTCGTATTGTGAGGTGGGGTTGATACGTGCAGTGGATTCTGATTCAGGACTGGTCATAGAATTCCTACAACATGCTGGAGAAAACTAGAAGTGAGACTTTGGGTCATCCAGGCTGCAGGTTCTCCAGCTGACCAATGTATGTGGGGGTTATGGTGTTGTAGCCAGGAAAGACCTAAAATAACCTGATCTCTGGCAGAATGGATTATAGCTGAATATCTTTGGAGTGGAGAGCTCCAACCTAAAGTTGCATTACCACAGTTTGATGAGTGATTTGCTCTGACTGCAAAGGACAGCCATTTACAGAAAAAAACGAAGTGAAGGCTGGATACAAATAAGAGGAATATCATGCTCACGCACAGGGCCAGCATTCACAGCTCCAGAACCAATCAGGGCCTCATGATGGAGAAGGTGTGCAACGATGACAAAGGTAACCAGAGCTGAGCACAGATGGACTTTATATTGCCATTTACATTGATAGTCTCCATGATTAACTTTGTAATTTTGTAATGATATTATGCCTGAGTGGGGCTGGGTGGCCAGTCATTCTTGGGACCCCAGAGGTTTTTTTCTCCACTCTGTGGAGTTTTTGGTTCCTCTCTCTGTTGTTGTCTTTAATTTTAATCATCCACCCACTGTTAATTCTTTGCAACAACAATTTCTTTGAAACAAATGTAATTTATTCATGTAAAGCGCAACATGTTGACAAAGGCATTATATTAAAAAACTGAATTGAACTGTTTTTCCACATCGTACCCTGTCTCAGTTTAATAACAACTGGAGATATCTTCTGCACAATCTAAAAGAATCCAAACTGAATAAGCAACACCATCAGCAATCTTACAGTAATAGGTTTTATTCCTTATTTTACATTGTATTGCAACTTCCTGTGCAAACTGGGTGGTGTGATTTACAGGAGGGAGGGTTGCAGATTAATATAATTTTAGTTCACCCAGGGTTGCCATAGAGGAGTGGAAACCTAGAACGATTTGGAAAGCCCACGACTAGCAGGGGCCTGCAAAAAGTTAAATATAAAACAACATGATAATCTATCATGGGGCCCAAAATCTCCAAAATTGTGCTCATGTTTGTTCAGTTGTTTCTCTCGTTTTGGAAACCACAATTACCTTTCTCCACTCAGAGAAGTTAGGCACAATACAGAAAATATGTTATTAACAGCTGTGACCAACAGTAGCTGTCAGCATAGTGGTGTACTGGTTAGCACTATCAGCAACCACACTTCTAGGCCTGGGGTTCAAATCCTGCCTTAAGTCTATGTAGGTCTGAGTTTGCATATTCTCTGTGTGCTTTGTGGATATTCTCTGGTTTCCTCCCACAATCCAAAAACATGCAGGTTAGGTTGATTGGTGTGTGTGCCCTGGGGTGGGTTGGTCCCCTGCCCTGCATCCTATGTGTTCTGGGCTGGGCTCCTGGCTTCCCTCCTACCCTTGACAAGATGACTGTAGATTATTTAAACGCCCGGCCACTAGAGGTCACACTCGCTCTAATATACAGTATGTGTAGAATACGTCCGTACTTCCGCTAAAGCTCGTCAGACAGCGAACCGTTGTGGTTGTAATTCAACATTTTTTTTCTATATTAGCCAAAACAAATCTTTATGCTATGAACACAATAATATTTACCTCTTGACTGACTTTCGGATAGGTTATAACGGTACCTCCGCTTTGGAAACGCAGCCATCTCCCCTTTCGTAAATCGCTGTGCTTTGGCTCTTCACGTGTAAAAATGGATGATGTAATTTGTTGTGCCGCCATGATTGGTTGCAATAAAATGGACACAGACATGTAATTGGTTACAATAAAATGGATACACATATATAATTGGTTACAATAATATGGACTAGGTAAAGATCATTGGTGGGGAAAATCACACTTACGGGTCGCAGGTGTTGCTTTTGATTGTGTTGTTTCATTTTTAGTTTTTTTTTTATTTTATTTTATTTTTTATGAATCTTTATTTTATAAATCTTAATGCATTTAAATATTGACAGAATTCTAATATTCTAATATTTATTACATTTTCTAATCTCACCTCTCACATAATGCATGGATTAAAACGTAATACGTGATTTTAAAATGTAATAAAGAATTGAGAAAGATTTCGCTGCTGTAGTCGCAGAGTATTACATTTAGAGCATGGTGTAGGTGTACCGTCTGGAGCGATGACTAGTTTGTTTCTGGTGTTTTCGTGATTAATGTAACTCTTCTGTTCGTAATATTGTGTTTGTTGAGCTGTGATAGATGTGAACTTTGTTTTGTGTAAAGTTATGATTATAGTAATGATGATTATAAAATAAATGACTTTATTTTATATGGCTTAAATCTCGCGTACCATGGGTGGAATTCACAGTTGTTCAACTGGGCTGCTAAAATAGGGGATTGAACGGGACATTTTGTAGATATTTGGAAATCATTTGGAAGGAAAAAAAACTGATTTCACAATAAATTTTGTTGTAATATTATCAGATGTTAAACGCTGATTATAACAAGAATACGTGTATGTAAATACCAATTTACGTGTATGTAAATACCAACCAATAGGGCGGGGAAATTGCATGTGTTATGCTCTCGACCATAAGTGCCCGGCTAGCTCAGTCGGTAGAGCATGAGACTCTTAATCTCAGGGTCGTGGGTTCGAGCCCCACGTTGGGCGGCTCCTCTTTTGAATCCACACGAAGACGAAAGTCTACACGTACAATGTAAAGGTGAATAAGAAGAATACAACCAATTTGATCATGGCGTATGACTTGTTTGCCGGCCCGGGCACAACGGGTAAAAATCACCAGGCTGGGATGCAGAAGCCCCCCCAAATGCGTCCCCGACCAAGACGCCCAGCGCGAGCTCCCCGGGTGCTGAATGCGGCTTAGTAGTTTATTAATGCTATACATCAAAGATAATTTAATTTTGAGCACATACTCTTGGAAAAAAAGCACATTTGCGCGTACAGTATAGATTTTATATAAGTATATCATAATACTACGTTAGTCATATTTACAAACGATATGAACATCTTTTTGATACTGGAATACAAATCAGAAAAGATTTGTATTAATCACAATTATCATAATCGTTAGCAGCCCGGCTAGCTCAGTCGGTAGAGCATGAGACTCTTAATCTCAGGGTCGTGGGTTCGAGCCCCACGTTGGGCGAAAGTTGAAACTTTTAGTAATATTACGGAAAGTACTCTATTATGCATTTGGAGAACCGTTAATGCGTAATAGTTTTCATACGGGTTTAATACTATACCTATATAATGCAAAAACAAAATATAGAATTTTAAGACGAATGACTGTAATTCTGTTTATTTTACCCCTTTCAGTTTGCACTTTTCTCAGCATTGAAATATACTGCACTGTACACTGTGGAACCTCGTTCGTGAAGTCAAATACAATAGACCTGGGCACCAAAAAAAAAAAAAAAAACCAGACGTTTACCTGTTCAGCATAGTCTGATAGCACAGATTACAGTATGTGTACGGATCTGACAGATACAATCGTTCCGTTTTCCACTTTATGCAGTTAACTTTTACTATTTAAACAACAATCATCAAAGTATATATCTTTTATTTTTAAATGCATTTTTTTTTAATTCTGATGAATATGGTTTTTACCAGCTTTTTTTCCCCCCTGCAGCAATGAACAGAAAACTAGCAACTCACACTAGTCTGTATGAGCTGGTGTGCGTGCGTGCGTCCTGGAAGTGCGCATGCACCAAGAGCCCCAGTGACGATCTGCATAGTAGAAGACACACTCTCACTTCCCCACTACTGTAAGTCGAGAGGACTAGGGGAAAGGCGAAGGTGCCAGTATGCAGGTCGAGAAATAAAATGAAATGAATGGGAACAGGAAGACAAGAGCTCTACTTTGAAATCGCAAATAACATTCACTGATAAAGAGAGACTGAAAATGTTATTGGGAATTTGTATATGAAGACATCTAAAAACCGTGAATATGAAACTGCAATGTGTCGCCACATAGTAGGAATTCATAGGTGACAGTTAAAAGTGAAATCGGCATAACGGGATGAATCATACTAAGTTAGAGTGTAGTGTCCGATAGCTATGGACCCGAATCCAGAAATATAAATAAGGTAGTTTCTCTCCTGGATTTGCGAATAAAAATATAAACCTCCTGGAAGCTGTTAGAATGGATTTGAACGCTCTTCGAAACCTAATAGACAGATATGTAAGTACTCAGCTACAAATTGCAATGTGATGCGATTATTATTATTATTATGTCCTGAATGTTTGTTGTCGAAAGAGCAACTAGTTATTAATGAGGTTTTTATATGTCAGTTTGTGTCGTGTGCTTTATTGGCAAATATTTCTTTAACATAAATTTCTTTTTCGAAATATTGTCCCTTAAGTGTGTATAATGTCACCTTTCGTCCCACGAGCTCACGGTTCATGCCAGAACTTTTCTTAGACGTAATGTCAAGGTAATTGTGATGTAAATTGTTTGGGTAAAACAGTTGATTAATCGGAACGAATGGTTCAGATTTAATTAAGGAAATGTGCTTTTGATGCGTGTTTTTGACTTGTTTTACAATGAACTCCCACGTGTAATGACGAAGGTAAACGCCTAGATAAAGTTTCTGTGCATATATAAATGAAAAAAAGTCTTTCCTAATGACTATGTGCGCGCGTGCACGCACACACACACACACACACACACACACACACACATACACACACACAGAGAGAGAGAGAGAGAGAGTCCAGAGTGAGGATGCGTTACTTGACAGGTGTGATATCCCCTCTATTTAATTTATTAGGGTGACCCAGGTGCCCCCGCACCATGAAAAATACAGAAGGTCTGTCTTTGCGAAATATGTTTTATTTATGGGGTAAGATCACAAGCTCAAACGCATCAGGGAGATCCCGGCATTAACGAAGTTATTTGTACAAATAATTTGTTACCAAATAATAAACTGCCTTGACACGTCCGTCAAAAACAAAAGTGCCTTGTTACTTTCAGCATATTCATATGGTAATATACCGAACAGGCTGCATTTATAACCGGTCCTCAAAATACCGAAATAAATTAGATTTATACGTATGTCAGCCGTTTAGATAACTGCAATTTTTTTCTTGTAAGGTAGCCTGTATTTTTGTGTACATGACACCACCGATAATAATGGCTTTTCACAAATCATAGGTGTAGGCTACACAGTTTCACGACACACAAATTAATTCAGTAATTTTTCAATTTGTGTATCTACAGTGGTGTAAGAACCGAGGGACCATATCCCCGACATTTAAGGATTTGCGAGGCATATTTATATAGTTTTGAAACATTGACGAGCTTTGGTCCTCCAATATAAAGCTGTCCAGCTGCTGTCTCGTATCATTCTGAAAAACTTAAGACTTCTACCCATATTACGGAATGTAGTCATGCTTTGAAGGCATAGTTACGAAAATGTCATTTTAAGCCAGTTTTCGTTGTCGGTCTGAACACACATCCATTGTAGGCTGTAAAGCTTTTATAAAACTGAATGTACAACTCGGACATGGCACTTATACATAGTGATATATGTGCCTACTTTGTAGTTTGGCAGATGGCTCTTTGATATGTGATGTTCCAGAAGTAAAATAGTTGAATGAAACTGAAGGTGCATCCGTGGTCCAGCGCAGAAAATATCTATACCCTAGTGTAAGGAGCACACAACAATCACGTAAAGTAATATGATTTGAGTTTTTCACCGTTTCCTACATCTGATGGGTTTATTTTACAACGTAGTGCTACACTTAAAAATTGTAATTACTCATCAGTTATTTCAGCCCTTTCCCTCTTAATTTGTTACTCTGACCTTTGCCAGCTTTATTGAAATTAAATTGGGGGTGCAGCAATAATGACGCTACCCATCCAACATTTTGAATTTATCAGCTTCTCATTATGAAAGAAGTGGGCAAAATCAAACAAAACGTTAACAAATAATTTACCAAATTAAAAGTAAAATAAATAAAATAAAATGTATTATTGTTCTATTTTAATAAAATGTTTTTTATAGTGAATACATTTTTGTTAATAAAAAAAATGATAAACACTAATATCTTTGTTTTACACTATAACAAAGAATTCTCTTGGACATAAGGACATATAGGTGATTAAGCAGCAGTTTAACATTTTTTAAAAGGAAAAAGATATTGGTTGACTCTAGTGCCATGACAAAAAATCAATCATAAAATTGTGAACATAACATCATTTACTGCATATATATATATATATATATATACAAAACAAGATTATATTTATTAACAAGAGTAAAACGTGTCTCAGATTATATACAGAACAGCTTCTTTGTTTACAATATATTGGTTTTTGCCTAAATGGACTTTCTGTAATGGCATACACCTACTCATCCTTGGATCTTCTGTTCAGGTCCAGATTTCATGTTATGTTGAAACGGTATGTCAGTTTTAGAAAGTACCTGAGTGAGTAGGTGAATTAATTATTTACCTGTAAGTAATGGTGAAGGTCTGTCTGAAATACTGAACAGATGAGAAGCAACAGGATGTAGGGACTTTTCACTGGAAGTGATTGGGGAGCCGGACACCACTGAGCCGTAGTCCATGTGACTCACTGCGATGTGAGTCGCTGTGATGCTTGCTGATGCTGCGATGAGGAAGCTGTATGGAGAAGGAAGCGTAGGAAGGTAACAGTGTTTCCTGTTCCAGTCGAAATTTTCTCAAGATGAGGGTGGGGGTCCCTTCTCTTCCTGCATCTGTGTTCTTAAATGCTTTTATTCTCTTTTATTCTCAGTGTCTGAGGGTTGCTGCATCTTGCCTTGGGAGATTTTCTTCTAAATGAATAAATCAAAACTGCAAAAAGGCACAAATTTGGTTATTTTTACAGCAAGTACATCACTGTGCGTAGAACAGAATAAGGCTACACGCTTAAAGAGTTTTGGAACACGTCTAACTCGCAAATGTTTTAATGTCAGCAGTTATAGGAGGACCTTATATAGAGCTGATCTCTGAAGATTACATCTGGAAAATATGAATTGTAATAGTCCATTTACAAAACCAACATATTTAGGATAATAACCCAGACACCTCTGCAAAAATTATTTATCATGAATAGCTGCATAGATATAATCTATATTGTGAGGGTTTTTACTTGGTTTCACCTGCAGCTTATGCTTCATTCTTCTTTCAGCATGATTGTGCTGGTGAGAGGGGTGTGCACTGCCCCCTCCCTGACAGAGCTGTCAGCAGCACTCAGGATCAGATGGAGGCAAATCCCATTGCCTCATCGCCACATGAACATGTGCAGCCAATTGCATTGGTTCTGTGCTGAGTATGGTCACCATGGTTGCAGCTCTGAACATATCTTCACTTAATTGAACATCATTGTGGATCAGCTGTGGACCAATGCTACGATACTATAACCTAACTGTCAAATTGTGTTTTGAAAGACCAACCCCCTGCAGACATTTTAGCCAGATCCCACAGGCACATCCAGTTTTGTTTATGATGACAATGCGATAGCTATTCATGATTACAGGTAATAATAACTATAGTAATTGCAAGCACAAGAAATGCATTACTATTTTGACATAGTATATTCTATTCAATTTATTGCAAATGTGTTGCACCTTTCACAGCAGTGTGTTCCTATGAAAATGAACAATAATGAGTTCTAAGACCAACCTAAAGGTAAATCCAGATGACCATGTAGGAGAGGAACCAAAACCTGTACAGGGTAGAAGAAATGCCTCTTGGCATTGAAGGGTGACTGGCTAACCAATCCCCATGGGCTTGTTAACATTGTACATGTCAAAATAAGAGTAAGAACAGTTTGTCTGTCAGTATCAATATGAAGTCAGTCCATGTAACAGCCATCTGTAGGATGACAGGGCCCCTTTGGGTGATGTACACATCCACATATTACACTGGGGTCAGCAAGTTAACACAGCATCCTGCTCAACTGGTGCCAACCCTAAGTGCCAACCAAATGTGGTGAGAAGAATGGTGAAGATGTATAAATGAAGACACACTATAGGCAGACAGAAAACATCCATGAAACGGTCTTTACAGCAGCATGAACTTCAGAAGTTACAGTGAGACGGGTGATGTGGTGTGGGTACAGTAAGCTGAACACATGCGTCCTCAGCAGTTACAGTGAGACGGGTGGTGTGGTGTGGGTACAGTAAACTGAACACACGTCTTCAGCAGTTACAGTGAGATGGGTGGTGTGGTGTGGGTACAGTAAGCTGAACACATGCGTCTTCAGCAGTTACAGTGACATACCATATGTGAAAACTACCGACTATACATAAAAATGTAAATGAGTAAATTCATGGGTCATGTGAGACACATTTTATTACTTTTTTGGAGCTTTATGCGAAGTGTACAATATACAAATGTTGCCACTAGGTATAGTAAAGGGATGACAAATTGGCACTCGTGCCCTTAGACACGGTTGGCAGAACAGACACTTGCATTTTTAATCAGCTCAGCCATTTATTATTAATCCTTATAATCATCAGCTGCCATAATTTTGTCTGGGATCCAGAGAACAGAAGCTGCTTTTGCATGGTGTCATGGATGCAGTGTGCGTTTGGCGAGAGGAAACACCTGTATGAGTGTACGGAGGTCAGCACACATTCTGTGCTCACTGGTGAGCTGTAACATATAAGTGAAAAGGTGTATTCCTGACGTGTGTTCTGGAAACAGAGCTGCTCAGAAGGATTCCTTTACTGTCTGGGTGTACCTTAGCCAGGTGATTTGCTTTAGCTGCTTTATTTCGGTTCTGTGTCTGGTTCAGTGGTGTAACACCTGTCCACTCCTCAGGAGTTGACTGCAGTATGTGTGAGATGAGACACTGATGAGTGGCACGGTGATGACACACACCCCATACAGTGACACTGTCTCTCCCTTACCTTCTAAAGCATGTTTAGCTTCACCGAATGTGTGTTTCTTCCTGTTTGTGTCAGTGTTCAGTAACTGTACATATATGCTGACTTTTATAAACGGGAAACTTGTGTTGCATCCACATTTGGTATGTAATACATTCATTGGATATGCAGTTAAAGAGGTCAGGCCTTCCGGGACCTTGTCTTGTCCCCGAGGGCCTCAGTGGGTGCATGTTTTTATTTCAACCAATTCATACATTTTAATGAGACCAGTCTAAATTAAATATCAATTACTTCATTTTTCCTGATCATTTGCATCTGTCCACATTTCATTGTCTTAATTGAGAGAAAACAAAGAAGAAAGTTAAACATGAGTCTTACATGGTTTAAGATATACACTATATTGCCAAAAGTATTGGGACACCTGCCTTTACATGCACATGATCTTTAATGGCATCCCAGTCTTAGTCCGTAGGGTTCAATATTGAGTTGGTCCACCCTTTGCAGCTATAACAGCTTCAA
>JABJVR010026367.1:0-13642 GCA_025773905.1 Chitala chitala
TCTGGGATGGGCTCCAGGTTTCCCTGCGACCCTCACCAGGAATAAGCGGTTAAGATAATGGATGGATGGATGGATGTATGGAATTTAATTCCAACTGATATGTAAAAATGAATAGCAATTCTATCTAAACAACACTAGGTGGGGCTGTGTACACTTCACAAAAACAAGTGCAAATTTTAGCTCGTTCCCTTTAGAAATTAATCCTTCAGGTTATTCTGTTAGAAACTGTTCCCTCGGGAAATTTAACATTTAAACAGAATAATCAAAACCTAAGCTCTCCGAGTGTAAAAGCGAAAATGTTAATTTATGTAAATCCAACTTTGTGAGTTGTAAGCTTCCTCTGTTTCAGATACTTAGAAGACAGTTTTAATGGTGGTTTCAACTTCATAGACAGCCCAGTACCCAAGTACAGTTAAATCTATCTGCACCCTTCCCAGCCTGTTCCCTTTTAATAAATTCATCATCCCACTTTCCGACATGTAACACAATACTGCCCTATTGGAAGTCAGCCAAAATAAGTAGATGTTTGATGTGTGAAGTTTGCTGTGTCCTCTCTTGCCCACCAGCGCTTTGTGCAGAGGGCTTTGATTGGTGAAACTCTGTGGCGGAGTAACCTGCCCTACAGGACTAATGCATCCTGGGGATGTCATGGTCACATGTAGCGTTGTACACACCTCAAGCTTTCTGAACACAGTCCTGCTCCATTACTGGGTCAGGTCATTTGGACTTGCAGCCTGTCAAAAGGGTGGGAGTAGTTTCTGCTGTAACATACTCTGTATCTTCATGGCACCATCCTCACCTGAGCCCTGTGGGTCTGTGGCAGTAGGAGCCTGTAGAAGTGGAGGGAGCACAGTAAGGAACAGCTCTGAAGCTCTCTGGGCGAACAGGCTGTGTTTTTGTGAAGAGCCTAGAAAGAGGATGAGATCCTGTATGAATGTGTTCCTTCACTCTTCTTGTTCATGCAAAAGGGTATACTGTATATTAGGCCTTGTCAGTTAGTTAAGATTTGGGGCTTCATTACAAAAACCACATGAACCGACTGAGCAAACATCAAACGCCCTGACACATCAGCATCTGTGTCACATGTGATGTTCATTCAGTCAATTCCAATATCAAAATGGGAGCAGATGACAAGTAGACCTGCATTACAGCAAATGAAAATGCCATTGTGACAATAACTATTTTAATTAGTAAGAACCAATCAACTCTACCTTTTCACTTTTTTAGTTTGTCTTTTACATCATTATATCTTTGCAGTTATTTCAAGTTGCCAGTTTGTTTGGGAACTCACCCAAATGAATTGAGCTCTAATTAAAATTATTTTTACAGTTCAAAAGCAGTAATAGGAATATATCTGTTTTAAACTTTTTTATGAAATGTATACTTTTAAACTCTTTTTATTGATGATTATGTTTCCTGGGGTATCAGATGTACAGTAGAGTAGCACGTAAAAAACACAAAACTAATCACCTGTTATGGTATTTTGTTCTGAATTTTCCTGCAGTTTTACTTGGAAGCCCTTTTTATTTGGAATGCACACGTTCCAAAGGATGTTGGATAACCTTTTCGTGTGAGTGTTGGTAGAGGGCGTGACCCTAGCCTCCTGTTCCCTGGTTAGTTGGGGATCTGGGAGAGGTTTGCTGCTGTTCTATACCTTTGTGCTGCGGATGAAGTTGTAGCTGTCACTCTACTGCCGTTGCATGATGTTGCAGCCGTTGCATGATGTTGCAGCCATTGCATGCCGTAACACAGCACCTACTCTCACCTCTGCAGCTGCATTTGTGTTCAGCCCAGGTTGTTTGGGCAATTCACTCAAATTGGCTGAAATCCACTTCCATTCCATGACGACAGGTGCGCAATGCTTCTTCGAGTGGCGTGTCTAGAATTGCACAGGCATGGCAGTGAGAACACGGCTGTAGACAGAGGCAGAAAAAGCCAACTGATAGAGTGACTGCTGGTGAGACTCAAGTCTCTTCTTTCCTAAGAAAGTCAGCAAATGTGTCCATAAGTTAGAGAACTGTGACCTGAGGTCAGTTGTCAGTTCTCTTCCGAGTGAAAACAATAATAAAAATAATAAAACCAATGAAGAGAAATGAAATACTGTAAGATAAAGTAAAAAAATCATACTGTAATACTGTATGATAATGTAAAAAAAGTATATATATATATATATATATATATATATATATATAAATACATATATATGAATTTGGTTTATTTTCTATATTCTGTATATAATCTATATTTCACCCATGAGGTTGAATGGGGTTCTGAGTTGCTTATGCAATGAGATAGAAAAGAGAATCGGCTCTTTACATTTGTTCCTTTATACATTCTAACTCATCTATGACCCACCTCTCCTGCTCATTTTGTTATCTCTTTATAGTACCTTAAAACACCAACACTATGTAGTTATTAAAATCATTTGTAACTTATAAAACATTACACTCACATTTTCAGTGTTTTAATGTTTTTTTAAGATAGAAGCAGAATTGTACAAATGAGGTAAGTTGAGATTGAACCTATGTTCACATTTATGTTTCTTTGCCTGTCAGCAATGACCGGTTTTCTAAGTAGTGAGGGAAATGGGCTGTCTGGACACCTCCTTTGGCCTTTGCTTTTTGTTAACTGGAAAAAACGTTTTCCATTCCCTGGCAGATTCAGGTGACAATGTCCAGGAAACCAGTACATATCTGCAGTAAGAGAACAGGAGGGCCATCTTCACAAGACAAGTCATTTAGTCCACCGTGCCAATGAGCACATTACGATTATGAGACAGGTGGAGCGTTGCATTATATAGAGCTTTAAGTTTTGTTCTCATTTGTTTGGTTCCTGAGTACATTTGCCACAGGCGAGACTCCCATGTCAGTTCAGTGAAGCACGGCTGGTTTCCTGCCAGTGACATCGCCGTTTGTCAGAAACCACACCAGGGCCCGGTTGGCTCAAGTGCCCTGGCCCTGTGTGCGCTACACTGTGCCATGCTCGGTGCTACACAGCGCCCTGGGGGAGAACAAGTGGGGGGGCGCTCCTCCATCACTCCCAGCTGCTGCTTCTCATGTGGGGAAGAGGGAGGGGTGATCCTCATAAAAAACTGGATGTTGTGTAGTCAGCTAATGGAGCGAGGCGGCTCGTCACCTCAGGAAGAGCCCAGATGATATCGTCACATTAACCTCCACTTAAGCATGCTCTTGAGAGTTTCATTCCATGACAGAATCAAATCAAAGCAAGTCAAATCAACCTTTATTTATATAGCACCTTACAACAACTACAAAGTTGAACCTAGGTGCTGAACAAAGTGCAAAACTATTTGGACACAAAGTAAAATACAGTGAAACAGCACGCAGAACTAAGAATGCAGAAGTAGCAAACAAAAGAAACACTGATGCGACGCTCTACTAAGTATCAAAGGCCTGAGTAAATAAGTGAATCTTCAGCTTGGATTTCAAAGGAGAAACCTCAGTTACAGAACAAAGATGATAAGGCAGAGCAATTCATAATTTATGAGAGGTCGCCCCACGATTTATATCTCAACCTGGGAACCTCCAACGAAAGCTGATTGGATGGTCTGAGAGAGCAGCCATGGCTACGCAAATGGACGAGGTCGAACACATAACTTGGTGCCAGATCACTAAGGGGTTTAAAAACAAATAATAAAGATTTGAATTTGACTCTAAAGAGCACTGGGACCGAATGGAGCAAAAAAAGAACAAGCAAAATGTTAGTGGACTTGGGGAAGTGAAACCTCACCATAAATCAGCATTACATTTTGATGTTGTTTTGAATTGGACTGGGGATTTTGTTAATAAAGTCAAACAGAGGCTTTAGAAGCATCCGTGCTGTAGGAGGGAAAAACCTCTCAGTTTTATTTTCTTTTTAGGAGGGTCATACTTTAGCAACCACAGAAGTGTCACGCTGCGATCAATGACCAGAGCAGGGCTGAGAAATTCTCCAAAAAACAGCAGTGGTAGAAGATATATTGAGTCCTGCTGCCACTTTCCACTAAGTGGTTATGAAATCAAAAAGTTTCAGGGTTATGTCTCAGGTGGGAAGCTTGAGCAATTTGTGTAAATGCACCAGTTTAAAATGGTAATAAAACTAACCTGTGTGAAAAATCCTCAACCAAAGTGCAGGGCTTGTGCTATTGGAGTGGGCAGTGGTGTTATGTCTGACCACTTAGAATGATACAATATTCTCTCATGTACTGGAAATCCAATGAACTGAATTCTGTCACTGCTGTCCATGAATTAATATCATTTCTCATATTGTACACTCATAATTCAGAATTCGCAAAGAATGGCCTGAAAGGACAAAGATGCTGTGTCATCCCTGTATAAGACCATTAGGATGAGGTCACTAGAAAGAAAAAGAACAAATTCCAAGGAAAAGTGAATGGTGCATTAGGATGTTAGTGCAGAATAGTCAATGAGCTTTAGTAAACCATTCTGCTTACACACATTTCCAGCGAGAACCAGGGGAAGCAAGAAAGCTGTCACTGGATTTGTAACTATTCTGAATTCAAGAAAGCCACTTCCTCTTTACTCTTGAGCCTGGATAGTGTATAATGTGGGATATTTTACAGTTTTTATATATTCAATTACTATGATAATTATCACTCAGTTATCTTTTATTATTGTACCCAAGTATAATCAAGTATTAAGTAATATAACCAATTCATGAAAGTCATAATCGAGGCGACGTCATGTTCTTGAGTGCTAACCCATGTAGTATTGTGTGTTGTGTTCCAGTATAGCCTTTGTGTACACTTATCATTGTTAAGGCTAATGACACAGTTGTTGTTGTAACCCTAAAGTAATGTCAAGAGTAACTCTAGTGTCTCCAGAAGGAAGGTGAAAAGGGCTGACAGGAAAGAGCAACCCCATTGTCTGTAGAAAGAAGATGAAAAATATTGAGAGGAAATATTGATAATGGGGTTTTTGGGTACCTTGTTTACTGAAACGTGGGCAAACTGTGATTGGTTAAGAGGCCTCCTGGCCATAAAATAAAAAGAGTCACATCTCAGACCTTCAAGGGAATTTTTTTTGTTTTTGGGGATTCTTATTTTTGGTTGTTGAGGGTTAAACAGAGTCTATCCTGACTTACTGAGGCTGGAAGCAGACCGCCACCACAAACATATTGATCCATGGCTGAGTCTGTCCCAGTTCTACAGCAGTCTGCACCAACTGCCATTGAGCCACTAAGATGTTTTTTGGTATATTGTGATGCAAGATTATCAGCAATTTTTTAATATGGTAAACCGACAGCAAGGTACATAGATCCCATGAGATGTTTATATCTAGATTCCCTTTTAGCAAAACTGGCTAATAAAACCGTCTGTTGCTCCTTAAACACAATGAACTGGCAATAAGAAAGAGAAATAGAGAAATCGTAAGGTAAAGTCTAATTAACATCAGAAATGGAGACCAGGATAAAGACATTACCTGTCATTTAAAAAGCAGTGACAGCTGTGTGTAAATTACACCAAATGAAAAGAAATTTTTGATAATACTAACTGTCCACAAATGTAAAAGTAAAGGAAGCATTCTTACTTAATTCATATACTTACCTTAATCCTTGTCTTTTCTTTTATTTTCCACATCAGTAACTGCCATAATGAAAGACAGTAAGAATGGCAGTCATGGGGGTTGAGTGAGGAACTAAGAAAACAGAGCTGTGGTTTTAGTTTGCCCAGTCCAGGCTAGTAGTACCCACTGATAGGTCCTGTGCTTTCCTGGAGTGGTTCCCTGACCTGACTAGTGGAAGTAATCTAATTTCCATCTACCTTTTGTAGAGTCAGACCAACAAAGTTATGCCACCAGTTTAACCACAAGTTATATTGTGTTTTTAGCAGGGTATAATTAGCACTGCATACAAAAAGAAAATGTTTGTTTACATCTTTAACTCATTATAAATATTAAATCATCAGAACACATATGGTTCTAGGGAGGAGTCTTCTACTTTCTGCTACTTGATATAAATTGTCTGGAAGTCCTCTTTTCAGTATGCATGAGGTGCTTTATTGGTGCTTTAGTGAGACAAAGACTTGAGATCATAAACCATAATGGACAACAGGAGAATTTCTAGCTGTTGAAAAGATCAGGGGCTAAGCCACTACTTGTCTGGGGCTTGTCTGTTGCTTTGCTATAAAACCCCTCCTTTTTGAAGGTGAAACGTTTAGTGGCGAAAGCCCAGAATTGTCACGCCCCCGTAATCATTGATCACCAGACCTGGCACACTGACTACCAGTTATACAGAGGCAGAGTGCAAAACCGCAAATTGCGAAGTATTGTGCCTGTATGACATTACCGAGCGAGCGCCATACTAATCTGTCCTGTGTTTTGCTCCCCGCCCCGACCGTCCTCGACCTTCAGTGTCTGCTCCAGCCCTGTCCTCGTCCCGGCCTGACCCATTCGGACTTCTGGCCACTGCCTGCCCATTTGGACCTCGATTTAAGCCCTGTTCCTGTTTGAATAAAGACCCATCCTGCACGGAGGAATCCCCTGAGTTCTGTATATCTGTTACAAGAATGATCGCATCTAAATTTCTAGCGTTTAGCTAGGTCCGCTACTCTAAGCAAGAAGTGTATATCAGCCACAGATCTCAATTTCTTCCATGATTTTCTTTGTCAGGAGCTTTAATATTATATCTAATATCTAGAACCTTTTCAAATACACTAGCCACTGTTGCATTTATATGTGTTTATGCACGTGATTTTACCACTGCATACTTCTTTACGCTAAACTGCTGCATGTTTCTTTATTGTAGAGCACAGAAATTAAAGTACAACTAAATGGAAGCACAGCAGTTTTCTATTTTACAGCAAAAAAAAAAAAAAAAACTGAACCAAATGAGATATGCAAAGAGTTCCTCTAAAAATTAACTGTATACTGTTATCTGTTCCTACCCTTTAAAACAACTCATTACCATATGTATAAAAAGGCATAATCTTATTTGATGTGGTTTTTCTGTTGCCCCATAACTTTACGCCACTGTCTTGCAAGATGAAACTGAATGTATTAGTAAATGCTGGTTTTTGTATTATTTTGGTTAATTAAAAATGAAAAGCTGCTTTTCTATTGTGATATCCACAGTGCTCCAGAAATCACATTTATTTATGTAAAATTTATTAAAACTTTATTAGTTTATTTTTTGTTTAGAGTTCCATAGTTCTTTTGTAGGAATAAAGAGTTACTGTAATGCTGTTTACAAATACTTGGCTTTTACACCACACTGCCAAAAAAAATCGCGTTATTCCTAACTGACTGTAAATTAACAGCTCCTCTCTTATTTCGCAGCATAAGCGTTTCGTCAGAGATCGACATTAAAATCTTATATATCTTAATCTCATACAAGTACAATGGCTTTCAGAGCAAGCATTGCGAGAAACACGTTTTTTTCTGGCTCAATACACACCGGATTAAATAGAATGCAAAACAATGCACCGAGATTTAAACAAACACTATTCAAATTTCAGAATTAATATGTAGTATTTTCTGTTATGTTATTCATTTATTTTCGGTGTATTACACAGCTCTGTGATTTACAGTCAACCCCTTTTAAGTTTCCTTCACCTCTCTCGATGTTCTGTGCAGCAGTGCGGAAAAGAGAGTATCAAAATAATAAAGCTGAATTTCTTAATTTAGCGGAGACTGTTAGAGGCGAGAGAGATTCAGTGGGCAGCTGTCTTATACTCGTGTGTGAAGTTTGTTTGTTCTCCTTCCACGTTTGTAGTTTGCTTTCAGTGTTCCAATTTCCTCTCATAGCACAAAAACAGGTTAGGTGGATTGGAAATGCTAAATTGCCCTTAGTGTATTTGCGTGTGTCCACCATGTGATGAGTCGGGATCCTGTCCAGGGTGTACTCTGCCTTGTCCTCCCTACTGCCTGGAATAGGCTCAAGGTCCACCACAACCCTGTCCAAAATAAGTGGAATAAAATAACAGCCTTTACAAGCTAACTGTAAACACCTGCTTAGAAATGTTACACTGCAAACTCCCAAACCTGAATGTCTTTCTGGATTTTTTGTGAGCCCTCTGTGACCCTCTCCACCACTCTTTTTTGATCATCTTGTCCTGAGTACCCTCCTGTCATTAAGCTGTGTCATTAACCAAACCATTAGTCCTGCTTTTGCTGTGTACGAGGTTACGACGTTATTATCCTGTGCGCTTTGATATAAAATTTTATTCTTCTGTAGCCCTCCAGTTCCAGCTGCCGAGGATCAAGGCAGCTGTGTTTATTTTCGACGGTGAATGAAAGATTGCATGACCTTTGGGCGTTATGTTCCAGTGTAAACTAAACTTTCTTCATTGGTTTTTTGGCACTTTATATCCCGTACTTTCCAAAAAACTACATTTGGTTATGTGTTTTTTTTTTTGCCATACCTTTGCACATCAATAGCTTGGATTTTTTTAACAATAAATTTTAAACATGAAAAAGAGATACAGCATTATTATATAAGAACTCGGGAAAGTCCATGGAACCTTATGCCGTTGCTTTACTATGCTATATACAGCGATGTTCAGACAAAATTCATATTAGCTGCAAGTGAAATGATTTAACTGTTCTTTATCGATACCAACTGTGACAGTATAATGTCATGTCAGGCCTTGTAAGTGAAGCTTCCACAAAGCCGGATGAGCCTGGTGGTGCGTGACCGCAGTGCCCCAGGTAGCGTGTTCCTGCCTTGATCTCGAGATGTACTGGCAACTGATCACCAGTGGATAGCCGCTGAAATCGGCAGCCCGGAGTGGTGCGGCGGGCACAGCAGCTGCTCCCTCAGTAAGCATGTGCTCTGCAACGTGCTCGTCACATACAGTCTGCCCGTTGCCATAGGTGAACTGGTAATCTGGATTGTCTATCAAGTGCCAGAGCAGCCAACTGACCTTGTGTGTGGACGGCCGATAGACATACTAACTATAAAGTACACAACAGGCTGAAAGGGCGCATTGCCCATTATGTTCAACATAAATTTTTTGTACAGCTTCCAACCCTAAAACAGTATTCAGAAGTTGTTTGGTGTGTAAATGGTTTGTCCAACAACAACCCCCCCCCCCCCCCCCAAGGGAGTGGAAATTGAAAACTACAGGGCTGTTTTGATGTCCCAGTCCGACCCTGCCTGCTGCCCACTCACACCCAAATCCTCAACACTTAGAAAGGTGTTCCTTTGATTACAGGTGTTTAGTCATGCCCAGGGGCGGGCTGCAATGGAGTCCCACAGGAACTGCAGTGCCATGCTGCTCTGTCCCTTGTTGTTGTTATTTATGACAAGCTCTGCAAGCACTTGATGCATCCTAGATCCCATTCAAGGAGGCGTAATGCTATTGACACTTTTAGTATTAGTAATACTCTTTCCTTGAATAAAGTATTTGATCACCCCAAAGCATCCTGGCTATAAGAGTCTATGTAGTAAACAAGAGAAGAAAAACAGAAGTATATAGAACCTTTAAATAATAAAAGCATTTTGAAAGAAACCAGAGAACTTTATATTTCGAGAGCATGAGGCTTAAAACAATCCACGATTAGCACCAAGGACAACGCTACTGAAATAAAGCATTGCAAACAACTGCAAGTGCTGTAAAGAACAAGGTAGGAAGCTTTGTGTTTTGTGAAGATTAAGTGCTATAATCACCGCATTATAGTATATGTATTAGACATTTAAAAACATGGTAGCATTTGTTTTTTTATTTTAGCATATTAGCAGGAGTACAAGGTTTATGTGTTTTCCCTAACCCTTAAGGACACCTTAAGGTGTGTGTGGTTTATTTATAAGACAATTCCAGATAAGGAAATTACAACAAAATTAATTTGTTACAAGCATACCAACAGGAAATAAATGTCCATATTACATTTTCAAGTACTGTATGCTTACGTGGAACATGGCATTAAGGCCTTTTTGTTTGCAAACATAAAAGCATTACAGAAAAAATGTATGCCTGGGCTCATTTCCCTGTCATTTTTTTATCTTAGGGAAAAGTCAAATACACGTGCAGTGTCTCATTCCTGCTACATCCTCACGATGTTAATCCTGAGGTGGAGATTCGGTGCACACAGATCCTGTATGGCCACGGTCACATTACCTGCAATACCACAAGGTCCTGGTGCCATGAGTGGGCAGTAATAACCACTTTCTGTGTTACTTCTTTGTTACATTACAGCATTCAAGGTTACATCTTATTTTTTTATTTTACAACACTTTTATTGAAGCCTGTATACCCGGGTGTTAACTGAAGCAAATCCTGTAAAGTGCCTGTCTGGAGGGCACTTAAAGCATTGACCTTGTTGAACTTGAAAACCTCGTTCCATTCCGAGTGTTTCATGTGGCCAGTTGGCCTTCACTGGACACAACATTTGCTCAGTATAGAACTGCTTCGTTTTGTACACCACGCAAAACCATGTACGGAGAACATCAGTTTCTGAAGAGAAAAAAATCAGAGTCCAGTTTTGCAACTGAATTTGGGCCTATGTAAACCTAAAACCCTCTTGTGACTGGAAATCTATACTAGAAAGATTAAATTGTTTTGAAGTTTAATGAGATGAGCTAAATGCAGCCTTGTCTAGGGAATTCATGTTTAACAACCAAGCAATTACGTCTCTGATATCTCTCCCTTGCTAAAAATGTCATTATTTAAATGAGTCTTGAGGCCACATTTTTGCAAAATGTCATGTCTTTTCTTTCAGAGACACAAGGCACGTTATGACACTCACAAAGTCTGAAGGCACCAATGCTGTATTTTAGTGCTGAAACAACTAGGAAAACACGTTTATTTTATTTGCACGTTTTGAAATCGGTAGACCGTTTTTGAAAGACTTTGGCTCTACCTTTTCATATATGAAAGTCAACTTAGTCAGTTCAACGTGTGTTGTCATTATTCCCAAGCATTTTTTATGATGAATATGAGGACATTAACAATCCATATATAACAAATGATCAGGCTTTGCCTGTTTTTAACCTTCAGTTAGAAAGCAAAAATCAATTTAAGTCTCAAAAGGTGATAAAATGCAAGCATTTCATGTTTCACTGTCAAATTACTTTACCTGGAAGAAAACTGGCTTCAGTAACACATGATCTATTGTACAGGACACAGAATATTGAACTCTCCCTGATCTGTGGCAGTGGGCATTAAGGTGGGAACTTAGGTATCTCAAATAAGTGGATGGAAGCCAGTTTTTCTTCCAGAATTGGATGCTGCAGACCCCTGTTGAGCTATGAGGCTCTTTAATATTTCTTCACAGATGGACGACTTCCACAACATCCCCCATTTGTGCATCGTCTTTATTGGCATCACTTGAAATGCATGTACAATATCATTGGTTCACATCATTACCATACATAGCACTATTGTTAGAGCAAGCACATGTTTTTTCAGAAATGGTAATTTGAGCTGCATGCTTTGGAAAGAAACAAACAAGACTGCACAAATACATTTTTTCCTCTGTTTCTCTTTACATTTAAAACTTTTGAAATACACACAAGCCCAGCTAATTGATTTACAGATGTAATGAGAATAAACAGACAACAGGGGTCACTATCCAGGAGTGGTGTAGAATGTCACAGCAGCTGCGTGTGTGTGTGGGGTGTTGGGGGGGGGGGTCTAGTATGCACAGTATGTTCAACATGTGGATGTTGTTGTCAGCTTGTCAACACAGAATATTAGGCAGAAGGTACTGGTGACAGAACACATACTGACCATCAGAAGTCTTTACCACACCATTAAAAATGATCAGTTGTATAAAGGTCATACGAAAAAGAAGTTTTTTTTCTCTTTGTTCATAAACAAAGAGAATACAACAATTTTGTGTTTTGAAAATATTTCGATCTACATCAAATGTTCACAACAGCAGAATTCCCTTTGTACAGAAAAGTATTTTTTCCTATATAGCTGCAGATATAATTAATAAATATTCAGGCAAAATGACTTCTAAATGCACCAATTCTGAGTAAAGTGGATAAAGTAAATTTATATATGAAAATATATCAGGAAAATTTAAAAATATAAATAAAAACTCTAGGATAAATGAAATCTAAAATGTAAAGAAAGGTATTCTGAAATATTTCCTATTTTTCAACTCTATTGTTCAACCAATCTGCAGAGGCAGGCATTTTTACAAGCTGAACACTAAATATTCATGCACTTAATTGGCACAATTAAATATTCCTCAACATACACACAAATGACCACATTTTCATCCACAAGAGTGCAAACCATTTTATAAAGAACTCACCACTAAAAAGTCTCTGGCATAGCACCAACAAACAATAAAATTACAAAGTGCTCACAGACGGCAAAAACCACGGGCAACACAACATTTACAAAATCTCAAGTAAAATTCAGAAAGTACATCAACTTGTCAACATCTACTGGCAGCTGGTATAGCTTGCCCTTCCCCACTATTCAATGGTGCCATATTTAGAACTCCACTGCACCTCTACCAATGCATTAGATGATGGGATTTAGGGTAGATAATTCCCATGACAAACATTTTGTACAATGCAATGCAGTTATCCTTCACTAGATAGATACTAAGATCTTACCATCTCTTGGGGTGCTGTAAAAACACAACCTTCACAATTAAGCGGTTACCAGGTCACAGCCATTACATCTGATTGGTGAAGGAGGTGGGTCCACTGGCACCGTAGCTGTCCACCTGGCCATAGCTCGACTGCAGTCCCGGACCGCTTTGCGAACCAAAGCCCCCTGACTGGTTTAGGCTGCTCTGCTCAAAAGAGCCTTGGTTGTAGGGCTGTTGGTTAAAGCCACCTGCTTGCTTTTGTGATGAGCTGGGGGGGTACCGCTGACCAGACTTGTGCCACCCTGTCTCCTTGAAGACAAACCAAATGTTTCCAGCCCAGAGGACAAAGTTTAGGAAGCCAAAAACCTTAAACGACAACAAGGAGTTTCAGTAAATGACTTACAGTTCACAAGAACCACTTTCTAGTCAAGTTTAACTCTAAGATAAACAACAAAACGGAAAATATTCATGTTGACTTCTTCTTTTAAGTTAACCTCATTTTAAGGTTTTATAACAATAACGCTTTGGATCAAAATTAGAATTGTTTTATACTTAATGGAACATCAACCCCACACTAGCAATTGGCTGATCTGTGTGGCAGCCAGGGGTAACTCACCACAGAGGTGTTGAGGCCAGACCAGATGGGCCCATACACAGTCCCACACTTGTTCACCTGGACCTTACAGGCTGATATCAGCTGCAGTGTCTCATTGGGGTCCGTTGCCACCTTGATGTCTGACAGCCCCTTGGCCCAGGCGGACGAGCTGACCAGCCACATGAAGGAGAACACCACGGTGACAACGAAGTCCTGGCAGGAGCAAGGACATACAAAGCATGTAACATAGTAGTACTTTAGCATGGTGCTGTTTACTCGCCCAGTTGGTGCCCACCCCAGATCTGGGCTAATGATAGCGAATCACAGAACTGCTCTGGCGTTCACTTAAGATTCAAATGCTATGAAGACTAATCATTCACATCTTATTTAATTTCTTCTTGCTGTGATTATTGTAAATGGGAAGGAAACAAACCAAAAAAATTCTAAAGACAGACCGTTTCTAGTGTCATGTCCAAAGACCCCCCAAGGCACTCCTGTGGCTGACCTTACATATCAGGTCTGGACCTGCTTATAATCAAGG
>JABJVR010026367.1:13742-36353 GCA_025773905.1 Chitala chitala
TGTCATGTCCAAAGACCCCCCAAGGCACTCCTGTGGCTGACCTTACATATCAGGTCTGGACCTGCTTATAATCAAGGAAGTGGAACACATCTTAAAGGCCTTTACTAGACTGTCATGTTTTCCCTTTCTGAACTGCTCCAAACACAACCAGATCTCTTCATGGTACACGTCACAATAAAACCATGCATTGTTGAAGACAATGGCACTTATGTCTTCATAGCCCAAAACCTATTTCCAGTTACCCCCTTGCTTATTACGATAAAATAAAATCCTATTCACTCTGATTTCAGGATAATAGCTAAACATGTGATACATTTCTCTGCTGAGCAATTTAACAGCACCTTTATTGTTGAGCACTAAAATCACTTCTGCATAAAGATGCACCGACCTATTGTTTTTTCTAGTGAACGGCAAAGATTTACGCAAGTTGATGACTTAAAAATATTAAAACTTGTCTCTGACAACCGAGGCACTGTAGCTATAAATCACTTATTCAGATGCTAACAAAATTGTCTTCAGTAAACTTGTTGTCGCAGTAGGCACACTCAAATCTGTGTAAAACCTGCTTTCAGGGTTCCCACAGCGTCGATGTTGCTAACAGGTGATGACGATGCTCCCAGAATACAAACTCAAGATTTAGTGTGAGAAATCAGGAACCGGTTCCGTTTGCTTCTGACACATTAAGAGAGGTCCAAGGGACCTTCTGCTGAATGACTGATATAAAGATGGACAGATGTGACCAGACAGCCGAGGGTAAACCCAGGTAAAGAGGAGGGTGGCCTGGCCAACCTCTCAGCATGGGGTGCTTTACCATCTGTGTTATGAAATGCGATCACCTGGACATTTTCAATGAAAGCACTGCAAAATGGGGTTGTAAAACGTAACCTGGGGGTGGGGAAAATATATTTATTGTATGTGGTGACACACTAAAACCATACAAAGCACATATGGTGTTAACTGCAAAATGCCATCATCTACGTCAAGTAGACGTTATCAAATGGCTGCAATATGATAAAGAAAGCTAGTAATGCAACAGCAACAGCGTTGTGTGAGTAGTGATGTGAAAGCAAGAAAAGGTCTAAATCCTGCCTCATGCCAGGTAAAAATCTTATCACCTCCAACTGATCTGCCATGTAGGGACTGTATGAAAAGGTTACCCTGAACACAAAAAATATATAAATAACTTTCATTAGGCACAGGAAGATCGAGACTGGGACTCACAATGAGAGGACCCCTGTTGTTCTCATGGTACTTGTTCTGGAAGAAGACGTAGACCACGGTGGCAAGCAGGGAGTAGAGGAAGGCAAAGACAGCGACGGTGACGAAGAACTCGGCACAGGAGGAGTAGTCACCAACGAGGAACACGCGCTCCTGCAGTTTAGCCCTGCACTGTGGAACGTCAAAATACACCTGGTGCAACCTGAAACCAGGTGGCCAAGATTGTTACGCACACATACACAAACACACTCAGGTAGGCAAAATATGCATGCAGGCATCACGTGAGTACTTCATTTTACAGTTTATTTTCCGCCTTGTCATGAAGGTCTTCGGTTCATCGGATTACGGACCATCAGGGGTCCCTAGACACTGGCCATGAAGAATGCTAAAAAGAGAGTGCCCTCCACTCTCTAACTGTCCAGATGTTTATAAAGCTACAGGCCCAGCACAAGTATGACCCGAGCAGCCATTAGGCTAGTAAGATCATAACAGTGGTCTTGTGGGTTTTTAGTTTTACTTTTTATAATTATATACAGCTACCTTCTTAGTGTGCCAGGAAACCATCATGATTATCCCAGGACAATGAACGGCAAAACAAGTTTTTCTGAACTTCGTTGATAAAGATTAATGCTGTTTAGTAAGTTGGACACATTAATAAACTCTCAAGATGATGAAGTAAAAAACTGCTCAGAAAATAACATTGTAAAATTAGTTTTTCAAATTAACTGCTGTGGTTCTACAACATCACATCACATTTGTGAGAGACAAAAAGCTTAATAATTAATAAAACTGGACATAGACTGAGCAATACATCTCATATAACGTAGCTTTGAACTGTAAGGGACTTACTGTTAGATACCATCTTAAACTCTGCGATCTCGGTTAAGCCTGTGTTGAAGAGCCAGGCATCTCTGTATTACCCATGGATTCTTACCCACACATCATGAAATCAGAGATGAGAAAGAAACTCACTGAAGATGTGTGCTGTGGTGTGTGTGTGAGACAAAGAAAGAGAGAGAGAGAGAGAGAGAGAGAAAAACAGACAGACAGAAAGACAAACAGACAGACACACACACACTGTCTGGCTCTTTGTCACAACTGTGATACCCAGTGTGGAAAGCTGCATAAAATCATGTGCCTTCTCTGCAGCATTAAAGCTGACAGAGCATAGCAGTTCTAACAGCCAATCATCTCCTGCCTGATCCTTTTGTGGAGAAAAAAATAAGTGGGAAAAAAAAAAGAAATCAGCCATGAGTTCCGCTATGGGAAATATCATGTCTAATCTATAATATATATATATATATATTTAGAAACAGCTAACTGGCTCTTTATCTTAATTTAAACCAATTGCATTTGCCCTAAAAGATGTGTCACCACAAAACATACAAGCATCTTCATATTTTATGGGCCAATTTTCTAATAAACTTTCTAAGCAGCATCAAGCTTTATATCATCTGCTCCGCCTGATATTTGATCCAGGGGAATTGCTCAACATAATGTTTCCACAACTGTAGCCTCACTTAATTTAAATGGGCATTATCCTTAATGATGTGCCCAGTCACAAGTTATAAACAACACATAATGTTATTGTTACACAATAATGGCCAAAATACTATCCATCCATCCATTTTCCATACCACTTATCCTATGCAGGGTCACAGTGGGTGAGGCCTGGGGCCTACCCTAGGTAGCTAAGGGCACAAGGTGGGAGATATCCTGGACAGGGAGCCAACCCTTCATTACCCATTATATACAGTACATACACCTTGCAATAAATAACATATTTGGGTAATTATGTGTGATTTATTGCTGCCAATCCAAAAGTTAAAACAAAACAGTGAGAGCTAATACAAAGAGGGAAAAACATTTTATCTCTGTTTAGGTTATGATGCACGTCATACAAGACAGCTCCTCACTAATCCAGGGTAATTCAAAAATACATTTTCTGCATGGGAACATGTTTGCTAATGATGAAGAGAAGATAAACATATTATTCCTTTTTAGGGACAGTGTGTTTTGCAGTTTGGCGGCAGCTAGTACAGTTAACTCGCCAAAGGCTTTGCTTCCAGATGAAATTATACAGAATGCAAAATGAAGAAGCATTTGTTTAAACCAGCCATATGTACTTTTTATAGATGGTTATGTTAACTATAATAAGATAATGGTCCAATGTAACAAAAACAGTTTAAAATTAAGACCTACAATGTTTTCCCCTTTACATTAAGGATATTAACAAGATGGTAAAGGTGTTACATATATCGTCACACTTATTTTCGATAAGTTTATCTAATGATACCAATGGAAAACACCGCACTCTTGTAAGTTTTATAATATAATTCCGTACTAATACTGTATTTCATTGTGTTCCACAGTTGCTGCTATGGAATCTTTCCTATAATTAAACATATATTAAAGAAATACCTTCTAAAAAGCCAAAAACTGAACAACAACAGATGATTAAATTGATGCACTATTCCCAACAAACCCTCAAATGTTAAGAAGTGTTTTAACACTTAATTTTCATTGCAATATGCTGCTGATAATGAATGGCGCTTGCGTTGAATATGTTTAAGAAAGCACAATTTTCCTGGTAATTAAACTGGCCCACTCATCCAAACACTTTCAGCAACAATACTAAAGCAGGATCTATTGATTTTTTAAAGGCTCCATAAAAGAAGTTAAATTAAAGGACATTTTCAGGAGACCAGCAGTATTCCAACACCAAGGCTGCTCTCTGTCCTTCTTTGAGCGAACGCAGACTCTGCATCTTCTGCTTTCAAACCAACATTGTTCATCACTTTCTCAGCCTCGGCACAAATCAGCAAGGACGCGTCTGAATTGGAGCCAGGAACAAAAACGTTGTTGCCCAACGACATGCCACATCACGACATGTTCTGTGCTTAAGCTGCCAAACTGGGACGCTTTAACATGCTCCACAATGAAAAAGACTTATGAAAAACCTTAAACGTTTTCATGAAAAACAAAACTGGCTCGGCTGTCAGTGATATATTTGTCTCTGAATGAATACAGGGTGTCCTTGTTAATTGCTTACTGTGAACTCCAGAGTACCTGCAAAATCTCCCAGAAAAAGTGCCAAGTACTAAAAAAATTAATTTTGAAGTAAACTGTAATGGTTCACCGTGCCAAAATCACATCACACATTAATTTTTTTCTGTTGATTAAAATCTTCAAGTGCATTTATGTTAAGGACTCCCAGTACACCATGACATAATCATATGCATTTGAAGGGAACAGTGAGTGTAAGGTTCTCATACCAAGGACTGACTGAGTCTGACCGAGTCCAAGACCTGCATGGACACCTGTTTGTGGAGCATAGGGGCATGTCTGTGGCGAGGCTCCCGTGCCTGCCTGTGAGCGTAGATGGATTCTCACCTGAATGGATAGGCGAAGTTGATGCCGATGCTGAGGTTGCTGTCGGTTTTGTTGGCACAGTCCACGCTAACCCGCAGCTGCCCAGAATACCCGCCACATGTTGCGAATGCAAAAATGGCAAAGAGCTGCAAAAATACAAAACGTTCATTTTAGAATCGAATCACCGTTGGCATAGAGGACGGCTGTGTTACTTCGGTGCTCTGGGTTCCTCACAGATAGCCTGTGGATAGACTGAGCACCCCTAAAAAGGAACAGTCCTGTGAGCTGCAGTGCCAGTCAAGCTTTACTCATACATTACAATTCATGAAATTACTGGCAAACTGACCATTTACAGTGTTTCAGTTGGAGGCTCATTTATATTACTGGCGAGCAGGTATACAAACGTAAAGGTTTAGCAACTGGCCATGAAAACTAAGGAAATATAACATCTCCACCTGGTGATTCACAACAGCTTCACCTGTACCTGTCCACAGGGATGTGCCCAGCAGAACAGCAACTTCATCTACTTTGTTTATCTGATTAAACATCTAAAGGGATGCTATACTGCTCTTAAGATTTCACTTTAAAGCAAAGAGGTCACTTTGCCATTCTATGCACACCACAACAGCCAACACAAAAATGGAAAAAAAACATTGTTTTTAGAAAGTTAAGTAAGAACCTTCTGGAGTTGGGGAGGGTGTTATTTTACACTATAAGAAGCTAGATATAAACAATAGTAAACTTGTTATTTACAGATGTTAGAACTTACACTTGGCTATGAATTCTGAACACATATGTGTCCCAGGGGACTATCACCCAGTCAACACATATACGTCACCCTTATATTACTTCTCTGTGTTTAGAATGGTTGGCAAACTATTTGCACATTGAGACTATGTAGCACTGATAAAATTGTTTTTTACTAGAAATACACTGTTTTAAAATAAACTGAGATCAAATTGTGACAATCCACCCCCTTAACACATGCTTCACTTACATATGTGTGCTGACTGGTCAATAGATGGGCTTGTGGGAACTGTGCCCACCAGGTCACAGACTTTTGTTTAAGGCCAAGATCAATGTTCCAGTCCCATTACTTTGAGGGTTAGGGCATGACAGATATTAGCATATATACATATGACTCCTATACTTACATGCATTTCTCCTGCATCCCTTGTTCAGTAGGGGCAGACATAGTCTTCATTTCAGACCACTTTTTCCTACCATTCAATGGCAACAGCCCCCATTAGACTACCATTAATAGTGAATTAATGAGCCTCTCTGGTAGGCAGCTCTGACACCGGTGTTTGTGTTCACTGATATCTGGCATGTTGGGCTCAGGCTTGTAGCAAAGAGTAAATATCAGCACTAACACATTTCTTGTAAGAGCACAAGTGTTGAACTGGTACCTTTGATATTTTAAAGTTTCTTATCCTAAAGGTCCACTGCAATTTATTGTATGTGGTTCAAAAATAAATAGAACACTGAGCAAAACTGAAAAATATCCATTAGTCTGCAAAGACAGTGTCTGGGAAGATAACAGTATGAGCTTCCAGTTTTGGGACTGGAATTAATTGATTGGTTACGACTAAATGATCAGGACAAATAGGGAGGTAGAATGATTTAACGAACCACCCCAGCTTTATGTTTCCTGGGTTCTGATATATACATTCCATTTAGCCCTTCAGTAGTCAGACCGTGAACTCTGAGATGTCCGAGCATTACCTGTAACTCAGCATTTGGGATTTTACCCAATTCATGTTCACTACTTGCATCTGGTCAGACTGCTTGCATATCTTGCCCAAGGGTTCTTGATAATGTAGCAGTTTATTTGAAGAGATGACTTCATAGGCACAGTGAATATGGGATTACCACAGCCTTGGGATTGAACACAGTTAATTTAAATACACATTTACAGTGTACTTACAAAAAATACCTACACTAACGTACCCAAAGTTCATTATGGACAAAACATTCATAATTGTCATGACCAACATAAAAAAAAATTAAAAAATCATTCATTCATTCATCCATTGTGTCCAGCAGCTCAGCCCAGACACGTTTACAGAGCCATGTGAGTCACACAGTAAATTATACAGCATAAAGGAAAAAGCAAACATGTGCTTCCATCGCGCTCTGTCACCTTAAGGCCACACAACTCGACGAATGATTTTCACTGTGGTGCCTGTTCAGAATTTCATAAGCGGTTTACAAACCCTTAATGAACACAAAGGTCTGCTAATTATCTTAATCTGTGGTTTTATTTTTGACTGCAGCGGTAGCAGAATGAGGGTCTATGCTCTGTTTCGGTTCAGACAGCTTAGACAACACTGCCACACACAGGTAAATAATGTCCTCCCCCACTGTTTATTGATCAATTTCAAACAGCGAAGCACAAATACGGCAGAACCCCTTCAGCAAAGTTTGCAAACTACTAAGGTAATTAGGGAGGAATGTACAGTATTCCATAGGTGGTGGAGGCAGCAGCAATATGGGTGCTGCTCTTCACCACTGAATGTGCTGTCTAGCTGTCTGTCATACATTTTAGGAATAAGAAAAGAAAATGATTTTATTGTCACTGTGTAAAGAACATATAGCAAAATTTCAGTTTGCTTCTCCCTGAATGGTGCATTAAATAGTTAATGCAATAATAAAAACTTACACACACACACACACACACACACCAGAAAAAACGAGATATAAAAGCTAGATAGAAAAAAAATCTGTAATTGGAAACAGTGACAACATATATAGTTTATAGGCATGTGATATTGCAGAAATATACTGCACATAGAACTGTAATGACAGTCTAAATTGCACATGAGAAAGTCTGTATTGCACTTATACACACACACACACACAATAGCTCAGTGTGACCACTCATGTTTATGTAGTAAGTGATTCAGCCGCACCACTGCACTGTGGTGAAAGCTGTTCTTTAGCATGTGGATCTAGGACTAAGACACTGGACAAGCACTCAGCTTTGCATTTTCGAGAGCCATACCAATTGCACAAATTGCTTTTCTTTAAGCTTGCAGGTGCAAACAGTAACAACAGCACCGACATATTGCAGCAACTTTGCCTGAGACGACAAATAGGAATGGAACCCACGCACACAGCTGGTGAGGGCACGGACCTCTCTAACAAAGCACCGCAGCTAGGTGTGGATCCAGTTAACCTCCAGCCAATGCTATTCACAGATCAATATCACTCCACATTTACAGAACAGACAACCACTGGCTTATATATTACGCGATTAACCCGAGACTGGCTAACGAGCTACAATAAAGCTACTAATTGTACGTTAAGTGATTTAGTTTTGAGGCAGAAAGAAACATGCAAAAAAGAAGCAAGTTTATGAAATTCTCCTTAATTTTGCTTTCTTACAAAAAGCCCTAGCTTAAGCCAGAATCAAACACGGAGTAGGTTTTCAGTGCCTGACACACCATGCCTGGCCATAGGTGAAGCATGTATACACTGCAACAAAAAGACATTCTGGAAATCAGGTGAAGGTGAACAGGACCATGCTGGCTTATTCCTCAGGGTGTCTGCTGCTGAGGACCATAGTCCTAACAGGGACACCAGCAGCTGAAGGTCCCTTTCACCTCTGGGTGTCTCCTACCATCTCCCAGGTCTACATCCCCACCTAAAACTAAGCAGTTTAGTTTGAGTAGCTTCAGAGAGCTGGACAGCTGAAAGATTAGAAGTGAAGACCTGAGTATCATAATCCAGGGCATCCTCTGGTCCCTTTGTTCTAAGGGAATGACTGCATGAGTGGTGGGCATGGGGGAGTCTCCCACAGCCAGTGAGGGAAGATACCACCCCCCCCCCAGCACACCTAAGCCAGACAGCGATTCACAAACACAGACCCTAAGTGAAGCAAGCTAGTTGATGTGTCTCTACCTCTACCACAGCAAATACACAATGTAAAGTACTCATTCTTTCTGCAGAACAGGAATTCTGCAACACATTTTATTTAACTGGGCAGAAAGTAAAAAAAAAAAAAAAAACACTTAAAATTCATAGCAGTTCCGAATGGTTTATGAAGAAGAGGGTAAAGGTAATATAGGGAACAACATGTGGGTAACACAAAGGCAGACAAAAATTGTGATCTCATATAGGTTAAAAACAAGCACTGTCACACTGGAGAGGGGCCACTGTCTTAATGTAATATAAAAATCATCTAATGAATAAGTAAGTGGGTATAAAACTGCTGTGACAGTGGCTTGCGGGGGGGGGGCATAATTATAGAGAGAGAACACACCCTCATGTGTCAAGGGGCTCTCCTTTCCACTTAGCTGTGCTGCGTACAATACACCGAATTCTGTCTGCACAACTGGGATGGCAACAGCAGGTGGTTTCTGGAAACTTCAGGCTGACGAGAGGGGAAACTGGATGGACTTCTGCATTGTCTTCCTGTGAACGGATGGACAGAACAGACAGATGGACAGTACACGAGAGTGCATCGTGACTGGTACATTGTAAAACGGCGGGGAGGATAACTTGTCCCACTGCGTGGACATCTATATGAGAGGTGGGATGCAAGTGGATAGGAAACCCCTTGACTGGGAGCAACTCGGAGGGGCAAGAATAAAGGCACCACAGCAGCTTCACTACAGAGCTGAGAGAGTGAGAGGGGACCACTTTAAATACAACCCAACACCGAGAGCTGTAAAGCAAATTATTTATTACAACACCACAGAATAGCAGACAAAGACCAGCATCTGCTTGGTAATGCATTACACTGCAGCATTGCAAGATTAGCCTAAACCTGTTGAAAAGCACAAGACATTCTAATAGGAAAACGCACAGGGAAGCACACGGCAAGGCATTAGGTGATGCAGAGTCTAAAGGAATGTGCTCTGGGGTTTCTGTAAACCGTATACCACTAAAAGTCTGTATGCAAGGTTTCAGTCATGAAACCTCAGGCAACTACATTTTAACATAGCTGAAGGTATTTACTGGCAACCCAGAGTTATTACAAACTTACAAATGAATGCTACAAAGGGGAAAAAACAAATACCTGCAACATGCAGCACAAACACTGATAGCTCAGAAAAAATTTAAATCATCAAGAAATCAATAGAGAACTCAGCAGTGCCACAAGTAATTCTGAAAATCACATTAGAATCACATAAGAAAAGTCTACAGCTCTAAAAACTTAAAAAAGTCAACTGTATGGTGACCATGCACACCAGCAGAAGAATTTCTTTTGCATTGCACATCATAGATACAGTAAATAAAATATGTGAAAACTTACCGGGGCGAATATGACCATGCACATTTAAAAGCAGGAGAGAAAACCCAGTGCCGTTACATTGAAGCAACTCTGCAGCGTATTCATGCTAATGAGTGGACGGGGAGGGGGGCCAACTCCAGAGGGTTGTCAAAGAGAGCAGAGGACACTCCTGGACCCCTTATTGAGGGAGCCAAGAGCAAACAGCAGGAGAGGAGGCTGAGAGACAGAGAACAGGGGTGGGTACGCTCGCCGCACTCATGCCGTCTCTCTCCGCATTGTGGGTGGGTGATTGGTTGGGTGGAGGAGGGGGTGAACTCGCGCCCGCTCATCGCACAATCGACTGCCGCGCACACCAAAGCCAAGGAGCGGGCCTGTTTAACGCCAGCCGCTCTTCAACATTCACGACGCTGACATGGATGAAGCAGGGCGGGTAAGGGGCGGGGATCTTTCCCCAGTGGAGCCATTTACTGGTTGCACTGGTCTAGCTGGAAAGGAGATCAAAGGAAAGCATGGAAAGTAATTTCTGCAGATATGGAATAATCCTACAGAGCTGTACAAAGTCTCATCACACTGAAGACATTGCTGCAGTCAGATGTTTCAATGAGTCGGTTATAACCGAGAAGCTGGGGAAGTTTCACAACAAAGAAAATAACACTTATTATTATTATTATTAAAATAGTAAGAAGAACTACACCATTCACTGGCCTTGATGAAATATGCTGATAACAAATGAGTGATTATAGTTAATATTAAAATATGTAAATGTAAAAATGTCCACAAAAACACTTAGGGTTCAGACACTGTTCCACAACAGGAACAGTTTTGAACTTCTCTGAGCTTTATACAAGTTATATGAGTAAGTAATACGAGCTTCATATGTTCCACACAAACTTGTATGACACACAAAATCACCTGTGACAAAGTCTCCATTCAGGAAGTACAAACAGGACATATTTAGAACAAAACATCTAATTTGAGCATGTTAGACAGTGCTGCAAAGGGGCACTTTGGCTGAATTGGGAATTCACACAGGACCCTGTGCACACATAGAACAGTCCAGTGGGCTGAAACACAGCACCTGATGATGTAACTGTCTGAAATTCTACTGTGTTAAAATTACAAAAAGAACTGACAACAACAACAACAACAACAACAAGGGAGGTGATTATTTTGAAAGGTGAATGGTTTGACCATTGATCAGCATACAATTACTAGGGTCTTTTCATGTCTGTTTGTTGGTTCCACATTGTTATTGAAAATAATAGGCAGACATAGCATTGGATCTTTTCATTACAAGCTCAGCGGTTTAAATCCCACTTTAAACTTTAGCCTAATTACCTCATTCAGCTATACACAAAAGAACAATGTAAGACACTTCTCTAGAATATATACCTGCACAAATGTGAGAAGTAAAAAACAAAACAGACACATGTACCATAGGACAGAAGGAAAACAAACCAAACAACTGGACAGTTTGTTAACAATTAAACAGAACACAACAGTTCACTGTGCTGCCATTGACCAGAACTGGTCAGCTAAACCATTCCATCTAGAACTGGCAGATTCCAGAACAGTGTTGCAGTTTCCCTGTGAGATGGATACTGATCATCCCAGTGTTGGTGGAGGAGGAAGAGTAGTTAACTTCGGGCTAGAAAGAGCCCTTTTCTCCCCACCCTTAAGAAATTAATTGACAGAACCCATGTCATTTTTAAAGAAAAAGAACAACAAAAAAACACCACACCATTATGGAATGGGTGTCTGTCTCTGTGAGCTCTGAGGTGAATTTGCCAGTGTAACCTTCTCTGCCCTTGTTTAAGTGAAGTCATATTTACATATAAAGTACACTTTCTGCAAGCTGTTCAGAAATACGAATACAATAATTAGTTTTAACACATACTTAACATCTGACTTCCACTATGTGTTAACAAGAGCTAATTGTATAATTACATTCCAGTAGCTTTTGAGCACTTACTGTTATGTAACACACTATTTAAAATGTATTTAACCAATCAATATTCATAGCCATAAGCACGTCACTTGCTCTCCAAGGAGCAAGAACAAACAAAAATACTAAAACGCGACTACCTGACTTTTTTTTTTGTTTTTGTTTTTAAGTACTTTATTTCAATTTTTTTATTCCCTAAAAAGTATTTGTCTGAGCTCTACAGTCCTAGTAAAGGTACAGGCAAGGACAGGATCCTACAGTATGGTACTGGTGCCCAGGTAATGCAAAGGATATAATGTAAAAACAGTGTAACGTCTTACTTGCAAATACATTATCAAAATAAAAATTAATTAAATAAACACTATGAGACATTTCAACTAGTAACTGCTAGTTTCTCTCAGACGTTGCCATGGTAACTACACTGGCAGAGGCAAAAATTAACTCTTTCATAAACAAGCTTGAAAAGATCACATCCAAAAAAGTCTTAGCATTAACTGTGAATATATGTCAGTCAACTGATCCGTACCGATTAAAGTGCGTTTTAAAAAACACCACAAAATACATCAATTTCAGATTCAAGATTAAAGCATCTACCCAGTTTCAGAAGAAACCAGATGAAAACAATCTAATTACTGAGGAAATCACTTTGAGATGGCCAGGCGCTTTCTGTCCCCAAAACCGCCTAAATTGTCTTTTAAGATTCACAGAAAACAGGAAGTAATTGCCAGTCATCAACATCCAGGAGTCCCAAACACGGTTTCAGCTACAACACATCGTTATTTGTAAGGCCTCTTTTACACATACCACTGACTTAATACTCTTCATATCGAGATGTCATGGCGTGTTTAAGCCTAACAGAAAAGGTTAAGGGTTGACAAAGCAGGGTCAGGCATTAAATACATAGTCCATTACACACCCATATAGGTGGACTAAAACCCTATGTTCTCATCAAACCCTTCCAACTCATAAAGACCCTATACTGCTCTTCACCCCATGGGCTGAATAGACACTTTGCAGTCACACGGGAGTCACCAGTCTCAGAATCAAGTGACTGAACTGCCGTCACTAGTGCCTGATTTTGCCCCTGGACAAGGCCCTGGCCTCTACCACCCAACACACAGCCCAGAGCAGGCAGCCAGTCTACTCCATGGCTCCCTTAATCACCCCCATGGGCCAAGACCCAAAAACCATCCCTTCTCTTCATCTACCAGTTCATGCCTTATTAATACCTAGCATACAATCACATGGTCTTTCCTCTTGACAGCTCTGACCCAACCATCTCCCTAGGCTGTCCCATCTAGCTGTGATCAGCCAGATTTTTTCTTTTTGTCGCCACGCTAACTTTGGGCTGATTTCGATCAAAAGGATGGAGATGCGTTTAATCTTAGCACCACACTGGAGAAGGAAAAAAGGGCCCGTCCATTTGAACCACTCGCCACTTTTGACTGTGATGCACACGACTCGCGCTTCGATGGTCCCCGAACCCACCTGCCGATGAGGCAAACAGAAAAGCGGCCCCTGAAAACAAGTTCAGCAAATCCTTGTTTTTCCTCTTGAGCCTGGGACATGAATTAAAAAGTGTCTAAGAGGAAACACCACTTATGAGCCTGCGAGCCTCAGCCTGTGTAACCACCCTGTAGCAGGCCAACCTGAGAAAGTGCGGTGCAGAGAGGTTTCCCATATATGGCGCTCAGATCAAACCATAGCCAAGCCATTAGGTAGAGTCCTTCACAGGTGCCTTTGGCTGGAAACATCAGACAGAACAGCAGCTTTCCGCAAGCAGAGTAGAACTGCTAGGGAAAAAAAAACCAAGTCTGACACATGCCGTGCACATTTATTACACAGTTTATGTAGATGTGCGACACGCGCACCAAACCTGGATTATTATAAAATGCTGACAGCGCTGGCTTCAAAATAAATCAGACAAAATGGTACAGGAAACACAGGGTGGCTATATTAAACAGAGAATCCATTATCTGCAACAGGGAGGGATAAATGCTAAAGAGTGGGAGCTTGTTGGGTTTATCATTGCAGATTTTCCATGAAGCAAAACCCTCCTGTAGGAATACATGACAAAGCCGACACCTCTCCAAGCAGAATTGTGCAAATACCTGCTCAGCAAATTGCTTACATTTAAAAGAAACAAATGCTGAGAAATTAAAGAAAAAAAAAACATAAGAACCAAATTTAAAAAGGAAAATACTACATGTTTATTTTACTACATATGTTCTGTGGTCCTCCAGAGAACATAAGGGAAGCTCTACAGCCCTGGAGATATCGGTCAGTCATATGGGGTGATACAGATATCATGTTTATACAAACATTTTCACTTCTCAAAAGGTTTATGGGAAAAAAACTGTTAATTCTGATTATTCTGGCGAGGACATACTGCAATTATTAATTGTAGTATCTCTGCCTAGACATATGGATACCTGATTTCAGTGACATTGCTGCCTCCATCTGGTGGAGCTAAAAACTGTCTTGAAGCACACAACGCAAGGAACCACTCATCCCAGTTTTCAATTCTTATGCAAATCTGTTAATTGCGTTAAATACAACAAATCCTTCCTATACTTGAGATTTAAAACAATAATATTCCATGCAGTTACTAAACCTTATTTCTGGCAGCATACACATCCTAGGCACCGATGTACCATAATCATAAACAGAAAGTCCAGGAACTTTTAAATTTTCAGTCACAATCAATGTGCAACCTGCCAGGTCGGTTTTGAGGAGCAATTTAATCGGTGTCTCAGAGCATGGAGCCTGCTATCGAACTCAGATAATGTACACCATCTGGTGGCTGTAACCCGACAACAACTCTTTCTTAGAGAAGTTATCAATGCATTGTTTCCCTGAACAAAAAATTAACAGGAAAGGATTTAGGAATAGCACTAATTCGGCAGCACAGCTGCTATTCCATCCATCATGCCTTGTACAGCACCTTTCAGTTACGCATTACTGCAGTAACTGATAATTATTAATTCCCCCAAATCCAATTTGCTTTCAGCAGCTCCTTGGTTGTCTCAGTAACCCTCAAAGGCAGACTGGCTTGGACACCTAACCTGACCTACACCCAGACTGACGAATATGACTAATAACAATTACCTTTGAGGCTAAAGTATACAAAATTGGATATGAGAAAAGTCACAAGCTTCAGGTAAGGTTCATGCCTCATGTCTCAAGGATCCGAAGTTATGTGTTCCTGGATGAACCATCAATCGTCAGCAATTACAGAAGGCACTCATTTAAGTTCAAGATGGCCTGACTGCATCACCTAAGGACCCAAATTGGTATGCTATAGAAAAATATTCCATAGTGTAATAGTGGACAGTAGAATCTATATGTGAACTAGATCCACAAGCTAAATTTGAGTAGGTTTATGGACCACCATAAACATCTGAAACTGGTTTTACTCCGAATATTATACTTAGGTTTTGTTAGTGGTGGAACTGATACAACTTGTTGTTGGACCTTAATACATCTCAAATGTTGGAAATATTGAACATGTTTCTGTGTTTGTTAATAATAACCATGTGTCAGAACTAGCCCACATGTGAGGGGCATGTTAAAAGAACAAGCATGTGGGGTAGAAAAATCTGATGACCACACATACAGGACTTGATAAGGTCTTACAAAGCATTTCAGACATTTCAGTGCAGTAAGCTATGCTGTGTAATATCAAGTCTTATAAGAACTGTCAGAGAGTATTACAGCACATAGGCAGCAAGCAGCCCTTTCCATCCTGCTGTATTACTTCAGGTACAACCTCAGGGCCACTCCGCAGAGCGTGGCGCAAGTGGCGAGGGAAGACGGTGCAAACCGGGCAGATTTCCTGCCCAAAAAATGGTGTACAATTCACAGATTAGGTGCCACAGCACCAGGCTTGTACCTCTGTTACTAAGGGGGAAAGACAGCGTAACTATGCCACCACTTTGTTACACACAGCCACAATCCCATAATGAGAAGAGAATGAACAGAAACCATTCAAACACCCAATAAATGGGCAGACTCAAATAGACTCCAGGGAGCTTACGGTCACAGTGCCCCACGGTCTTTAATTGCTCAGGCAGTCCATCGTCTCCGGTTAGCTGGGAACAATGTTAAGTAAGCTGGGAGGCAGGAATGGGTCTGAGCACTAAGAAAAGAGACTGAGATGGAGGAAGGGGATAATAGAGCTTTAATTTGTTTCTTATAAGTCCTACAGCAGAGGCCTGCTTATCTGATCTCCTCCTATAATTATTCAGACTGCTTCCACTTGTATAGTTCTACTGGGGGTGGGGGCTGGGGGCTGTTTCCTGTCACTGTACTGCACACATCCCAATCAGCCAGTGAAAACCTATGTTCAGTTAAACCAGCAAACAATGTCGTTTGAAATGAGAATTTACACCAGTTAAACTGTTGTGGTTCGAGTTAATAAGAGCATAACGGAGCATTTTAAAGTAGTTTAGAAAACCATGTTATATTAATTCCTGACACACCTGCATTAAAAGTTTTACTGGGACCTCTTGAATTAACAGCTTTACAGAAATTCACTTGTCTTTAAAATACTGAAAACCGTATTAAATCAGTGGGTTTTAACTCAGTGTAAAGGAGCTGTTTTCTGAGCCCTTAGTACCTTTGAGCACAATGGAAAAGAACAGTGTCAGCCAGCAGCTTGACAAATTTGTGACAGTTGGAAACGTACAGCCTGAGAGTTACTGTTTGTAAGCCCTGTTTGGAGTTAAAATCAAAGAACATGAATAGACCAGTTGAGTGTGTGATAGTATGGGTAATGTGTCATTATCATTTGCACATAACAGCGGTGGCTCCGTGGGCGACGGCAATTACACGACTCGAACAGCGAGCACCAGTGGACACTCGTCCTGAGGGCCACAGTGCTCAGCTAATGACATTCTGCAGTGCCAGGGCAGGCGGGGGCCCTTCCTGAGCAATCTGTCTCCGATTCAGGGATGGAGAGGCAACGAGGTCATCTGGAGGGCGCCGCTCGCAAGAACCAAATCCTTTATTGGAAGTTCTCTGCAAATAGCTCTGGAAAGGTTCTGCCCTTCAGTGACATACTCAAGGTGACAAAACTGAAAATATGTTCTTAACATCTGGTGGGTCAAGCTACGTATTCAAGGAGATAAAAATGTAGGGTTTCTAATTTCCTTTGATTAACATGCATATTTACAGCAGTGTGGTAACTGAATTCATTGAAATGGGGACATCTTGTCCAATAGTAACATGTAACAATATTAAGGTTTGTATAAACCATATATAAAGAGACTGTAGTGATGATACACTTCTGCTGATAGCACCATGTGAAGCCAGCCTAATCAGCACTCGGCGATCTAGTTTTACCAAAGCGTGCTGTGATCTTCTGCTTTTTGTATTATGCCTTTCCTTTTACCAGTAATCTTATTGCTATTTCTAGACAGTGCTGTCTGTAAAATGTAAGAACAAAATTGGGCCTTATTATAAACTATTGCAGCAGAAGTGAGCTGGACTTACTGGATTTACGGCTGCTACATTGCCGGTGCATTTATACTGCAATAGAGGCGGCATCAGGTAGCACAACAGGTCCACTTCAGAGCAAATCATTATTTTCGATCTACACTGGACCAGTGGAAACGTTCATAAAGCACACCATTGCAATTCAGTTCATATGTGGAAAAGTGCTGCAAAACACCTACAGATATCCACAGCACAACGAGCCTTCCATACCATAATGCTGGCTCAATGCCAGCTATGTGCCCGAATGTCTAGATAACATAGGCTAGAAAACACAAAAACCAAGTTTTCAGAGGTCTGTGAAGCCCTGCAGTTTGAGGAACTTCAAATTCAGTATGAGACTATCAGAAGTCAGCTTTCACCTGTGATGTCATACAAAGGTTGTGGAGTAGCTGACGCAGACCTTGTCATCGACTGGGTACAGATTACAGTGCAGAACAATCCAAGCACAGACTGAATGCAGTGAAACCACAATTTGGGCATGGGCCAAATATAGCTCTACCGAAACCAAGACATGGATCGAATACGGTGGCACCAAATTCTCGGTACAGAACAAATACGGCTGCACCATAACCTGGATAAGGACCGAGTGCAAAAGCACCACAACCCAGGTATGGACCAAAGTCGTTGACACCATAATCCAAGTACAAAACAATACCCACAACCTTGGTACAGACTGAATACAGCAGCACCATGACTAAAGCAGCGCGGCGATTTTTACATCAGGGCTCTGTGTTCAGTGTTGTGGGGGGGCAACGCACAACAAGATGAGCCACTTTCACTTTCTCGACTCTGTCCCAACAGAACTGCATGTGCAGTGTTCCTCTGAAAAAGAAGGAGCGGGGCAGCTTCTGGAGATGTGTTCACAAACACACACACACATGCACGCGTGCACACACACACGCACGCACACCCTCCTCTAACACAGCCTCTCCTGCATTGCTGAAAGCCACTCCGTTCCCCTCTCCTTCTTCTGCGGCTGCTAGAATTGCTCCACTTTACCTCACTCATCTCCCATATTGTGTGAGCCTTTAAGCTCATAGTGAGCACAGTGTGAAGATATTTATTTCTCCCAGCCGCCAAGCGCTACGCTGTTTGTTTATCAGCCTCTCCCAGCTGTGCTCCGTGGGGCAGGGATAAGGGTTCCTATCCTAGGCTGCAGGAGCAGGGATTATACAACCCCATTGCTGGGGGGTCCAACAGCCAGCACAATTAGCAGTCTCCATTTTAGGCAGTGAGAGCACGTTCGATACAGCAGGGGAAGAGGGGTAGTTCTGGTCAATGAAAGCACTGGAGAAACATTATAATGATCATCAGCGATGGTTTTTTGAGGCCGCACTGTATACAAAGAATCTTTTCACATTCCTCACAAATGTATTCAGAGCACACCTTCAGTTCATACAACACTGTGTGACTGAAGGCGTCCACTATATTGAGGAATGAAGATGGTCAATAACGAGGCACACACAGATTTGGTTTGTAGTTGAAAAACAAGAAAAAACTCCAAATACAGCAAAAGAACAAAGGAAAGTCAATGTTATCTTATTTTATGTTCCCATAATTTAGCAGTTGCTTGCAAACAAACCTATTTTCGTTATAAAATTAAACTGTTTGTTGAAAAAGATGTTCTCATGACCACTATGGTAGCTAAGGCCTCCACCAAGCTCAGCGTAAACACAAATCTATTGGACCTATAAGAATGTTGTTTAAATGTGATGTGCACTAAAAAGATCCTTTGTTACAGGCAAACAAAGTTACTACAGCAATTTTTTCAGTCAATTCTATTCACATTCCATATTTTGTTACAAATTTATAGCCAGGGATGTCTACAGCCTTATTGGACCTTAAGTGATGTGATATTATAATATTGTACTCAACATTTAACTTCCATTGGCCAAAAAATACAACTGCAAATATTTGGATTAATTACATTTTGGACCAGTATTTATTGATTACATTATATCCAAATTGTGCTCTGAAAACCCAAGTTAACAAAAATGGCCTCACTAGTACCAAAGCATTGCAATTTACTGCAGAACAAGTTTCTGGCTTATCTTAGAATCACAACAGAGCTACAATCATTTGATTTTTGTTCAGCATTAGAAAAAAAAGTTGCTTAGTACAATTTGAAGCTTTTGTTTGGAAGAGACAGGTCTTGAATACATTTTTTAAACCCGTTATAAATGGCAGTCACTAAATAATACCCTCCTAAGGCAAGAAGCCAGAGGCAAAAAATATCTTGGTTTGGATTCACAGTTATGCTCCACCAACTTATTAGTGTCTGCTTTAAAAACAAGGTCTATAATAACTGTACTTCCTGAGTTGCCTTGAAATTTAATGCCTCACATCTGCCCTGTAAGTAGAGCAACATGAGGCTCCAAACAAGACATCTAGCATGGCCATGCTACGTTTCTCTGCACTCAGGTTAAAAATATCCTGCTCTTTCAGTGATGTGGAAGTGTTTCCTGCCAGCCTCTGTTTATACTGCCTGCCCTTTTCACGCTAGCTGGGTATGTGTGGAACAAAACAGAGGGGGCGGTGGTGGGGGTAAGGGTGATTAGGTAGGGAACAAAAGAGCAAAATAACAACAAAATTAAGGTCAAGGTACAACAAAGAAACTGTCCCTTGAGTTAAATACTTCCGCATGTGAAGGAGGTGATGAATTAGGCTATTACTAATTATTAGTAATAAAAAATTACATCTAAGCATATGTCCAAACTCCACACATTACCACAGGTCTGAAAAGGCCCAAACAGTCAATGATCTTTGGTATTTCCCACAAAATGAGGTTCCCTGTTAAGCAATATGGCCGGCAATGTGTGCAGCGGCCCAACAGGCAGGCAGAATAAACAGAGTGTGGCTCAGTGTGATGCTGGGAGGCTCGCTGTCATTTTACCTATAAACGTTTATTAAATGGGCATTACTTTCAAATGTGGCTTTCTAAGTGGAGTACAACCACAACACACACACACACACACACACACACACACCTTGCAAAGCCATAGTTACTAAATAAACAGATAAATATTAAAACAAAAAAAAATACACTTTGCTTTGCCTGTGGTATTTGCATGCACAAGTGAAATATAATACCTCCCCCCTACTACTGGATGATACTATTGAAACTATTGAAAAGACAAGACTTGTGGACTAAATAAACATTTCTTTAGGTGGGGTCTGTCAATAGGCACCGGATGCTCCATTTGCTTTGGTGTCAATGGAAACCTTTGCTCCATCTTGTGATAGCCTTGATCTAAGTTAGACTTTCTCTTATCTCATCAATGATCCTCTGCTTTTCCAGCACACTGGTGACAAGAGAAAGGCTTCTCTAGAAACATACAGTTTCCTTCAGTGTAAATACAGTATACACAAAACATGATAACGGCTAACTCTCCACGACTCATCTCTGCTGTTCCTCCTCCATTTCTCACTACAGACTATAAGGAATACAAGATAAACTGAATGGTGCATTTAACCAGAAGTGTCAGATATTTTCATGAACTTTCAGAAGAATCAAATCTGCTAATAGTTTTCCTTGAACAGAAGAGACTGTCATCTCATTTGGATGGTAATTCAGTGATGCACCTCCACCAAGAGGTTTGTGAAACCACCTGATTAAAAGTAAGGACAGCATGGGTGATCTGTATCACTTATATTGCAAATGGAATGGAAACCTAAATGCATACCCATCCATATCACACTTCTTGTCTTCTATAGCCTCAGTCTGTAGAACCTAGCTTTACTGCAAGCTTCACTAACCATAAGCAGGCATGAAATCTAAATTTATTTTTATAACAGTGTTCCCCCACCCTCCCTGTGGTTTCCATGGTTACTGGTCACGTGACCCAAGCAAAGCCCATCCCCTACCCTCCAGCGACTGTCACAGTGTTTTGCAAGATCGGCCTTCTGACAGAGACACGATCGGACTGCACCAGAGAGAGGGTGGACTCTGATTTGGGGGGGGGCACCAAAATACACCCATCCCAACACATGACTCTAGAAAACCCAGAGTACCATGCACCTGCCCTGCTCAATGTAAAGCCATTTCGCAGGCTAAAGGATGCGCACACCTGTATTAGACACGTGTGCATATTCCCATAATGTGATTACCTCAGCCTGCAGAAATCTGCGACCATAATCTCCTCACAAACATTGATGTAAACAGCACAGTATCCTTCAAAAGTACACAATTTAAAAATGAATCATGTCCCTGCTCCTGAGCAACTGAATAACTCTGCTGCATTCAAGTTTAAGTAAGTCTCTGCCAAAACTACAAGTCTCTGCTAACACTGCATGTCAGACTAATATTGGAACGTCACATTCTTTCAGTGAGGACTGAACAGCTCACTTGCCTTACGGGGGATTTTAAGATGAGCTTTCCACCTTTCACCTGCTGGGCTTAGCTTGCCAAGAGATGCTGACCAGACACACGGGAAGCGTTTCACATGCACACACACAAAGGGTGCCCCGTGGCCAGGTAACAGGAAGTGACAGGCAACCTTTTCTCAGTGAGTCACCAACATCTACCGCAAGTCCACAGGTCTATACATCAGAGGCCCTCAGCTGTGGTCTTACACAGCAAAGATGGCAGTGTTAAATTAACACTGATAATGTTTATCAGCTGGACCCAAATAAACAGTCTCTGTGTTAAATCAACACTGATTTCAAACACACTGGAGACACTAGTTTTTAAAACATATTTATTTATTTTACCTGACACCATGTAATTCACTAAACCCAGCTGAGCTGTTGCTTGGAGTCTTACTGTGGGATGATGCAGGTGTACCATGTTGTTTATGTCAGGCTTATGAAGTGTTTCTGTATTCATATGAAGTTCTATTAATATTTTTTCTTAGGTTATTTTAATTACATAACACATTTAATCCAAACTGTACTTTGTATTAATTAGTACTTCAAACTGCCTGACCACCTGAATAACCAAGTTTCCTTAGGAATATGCCATATAAATCGGGCTCAGCATCAGTCTGTATGACTTTATTATTGGTACACAAATGTGCCAAACCAGAGAAAAGATAGACTAACACTTTATTTTGGACTGACTATTGTTAAAGGTCTGTTATAAGTATCTATCAGACCTGCATGTCTTTGGACTGTGAGAAACACAGGAACACACAGATTAAAAGCCGCACATGCAGAGGAAATATATGCAAACTACACACACACACACACACACACACACACACACATGTGCCAAAAGCCAGATTCAAATCCACAACACTGGAGGTCTGGGGCAACAGTGCTACCCACTGAACCAGCCCCCTTGTTGTACACCAATTTCCCTAAAATATTACCTCAAAAAAAAAAGTGTGTGTGTGTATATATA
>JABJVR010026406.1:0-36341 GCA_025773905.1 Chitala chitala
CCTATGTGCTCTGGGATGGGCTCCAGGTTTCCCCGCGACCCTCACCAGGAATAAGCAGTTAAGATAATGGATGGATGTACCATCATTTGTGAACAACAGAAGGTCAAATATCAGTAACAAGACTACATATTCCACAAAGTACTTGGTTTATAATTTCTTGGAAGACAACTCAACGTCATACTCTTAAAAAGGTTGACATTTATTCAAATAGCATCCTGCTGTGTAAACATCATGTACAATATTATAGCTACAACTCACCAAAAGTTACCAATTCCACATTGCTAAGAGCGGTATGGCTGTAGATCAAAGAAAGATCGTTACAGAATTTAGGAAATTGTCTAAACTGAGAAACAGATGGAATACAGTCATTGACAATGCAAGTAACTTGAGTGAAATGTGGCACAGTCATTTACATTATTGGTGCATTCAGCATGTGCCCTTATGTTTATTCAGCCATTTATTTACGGGTGTTGTATTATGGAAAGCACAGCACATTATTGATGTCTGCCCATTTCAAAAACCAACAAAAATCAGCATGATGGAGGGGGGCTGGTCTCACGCTTGTACTGTCTTTTGCTCCTTAGCATTGACACATGTTTGCTTCCCCCCTTCTGAGAGCATGACTGGCACCATTGCTATAATCGTGTCTGCTTCTGTCGTGTAACCCAACAGCTTCAAATGCGGTGCCTCACTTTATTTTGCCTCCCCCCCCCAGGACAATCTCAGATTCATTAATCACCAGTAGCAATGTGTTCAGACAGCTGGGGTCCATGCAGAGTTCGCACTCTATTTATGCGTAGAAAACACACAGGCCCGCGGACGAGGGCTTGTACCTGAGATGTGGCACACCAACTGGAACTCTGGGTATAAAAGCAGGCACTCCATTTCCCATGAACCTTTGAGAATGCCCGCCTTCTATCACAACCAATGATGTAAACTGAGAAGACAGACTACAAATTCTGGGAGTAGGCTAGAGGTGGCAATCAAGCTTAGTCACAACCACTAACAGATATTCTCTTGAAACTATCTGTTTTCTTCCTTGACATCCTTATGGATTAGAGGAAACACTTCTGCTTAAAATAGAATGGCCTTCAAGCATACTTTATTCAAGCCTGTTTGAGATAGCTATCATCACATCACAAGGAAAACAGACAATGTGACTCGTGTATGTATAGGTAGCTGGGACTATAAAAAGAAATGTCTAAATATCATTTTGCCTTGCATTACAGCTGATCCAACAAATATTGTCGAAGCAAAAAATACAGCAAATACTGTATAGCAACTTTTGCCATATTCTTGCCATTAAAGATGTCTTGGTTTATGCTTTGGTTTATGGTACAAATGGCAAATTATATTCATAGAAATGATGTAAGCTTTTGCTGTGATCAAATATAGATAAATAGATAAATTTATATTTGTATAAATATATGATATATTTATAACAGACGTTCTCTCTCTACTGCAATTCTATTTTTTATTTGACCTTAGGCTATACAGGAATGCAAAGCTCCATGGTCACAATGTCATTAACTGCAACAAATCTTACATCTGTTTTCAAAACGACACCCTACATATTCTATAACGAAAGAGTACCGTGCAACCAGCAAGAATCTAAACGTAGATTTTTAAGGATGGAGACTATTAGTACCTCTCTAATAGAATCAGAAATAATATTATGTAATTTTAAAACATATTTAATCAAAACACAGGCAGGTCAGTTGAAGTTAAAGTTGACTGATTAAACAGCATGTATTCCATCTTACGACTTTGCCCACTGTCATACGCCTTTCAAGATTTGCTGGTTCCTGTCTACCACATTTAAAATCTATGTTTCCAATATATACCATATAGGAATCTAGAGGACACAGTTTAAAGCAGCATGTTGTCAGTTAATTCTATAGGAGCAGGAGAGATGGTTTTTTCAGAGTCGTATAAAGGATTCTCAGGATCAAAGATTTAGATCAGACACACAGACATAACAATGACGCTATAACTTATTTACTATATATTTAGGGAACCACTTGTGATATGGAAACATAAATATATTAAATGAAACAAAAATACAGGGTGTTCAAAAATGATTCATCTGGTTTCAAATGAGCTCATTGCTCCATTGACCAAACTGTATAGTGAGTTAGCATACACCAAATGAAAGAGGGAGTCACTGAGTTTTTGAAGGTTACCACTAAACTAATCACAGCACATCCCCTGGCCAGTGGTACAGGTGTGGCTTGGGTTGTGGCTTGAGCCTTTGGCTATTCTCTCTGTTCATACATAACTGCATGTCAAAATTTAATGCCAGTCAGAGCAATTGGTTTGCCAATGACACAACCGTTATGATCTGATCACCACCAACAAGGCCAATTACAGGATTGACATATCATTTCTTGGACAGTTTATGGGGCTCCAGTGATTGGATCATGTTCTTCAAACTTCTAGACTTCAGATAGGGCACAGAACCTACTCTCAATACCCATCAACACCTATATTTCCTAAAATGGTTATGAAGGTGATATTTTTTTACCAGTTTCAACCATTATTCCATTCAAAGTGTCCTCACCAAGGGTATTACAGTATGGAATAGCAGAGTTACAATGGAGTACAGGGAGGCCATAGAAAAAGTCATGGTTATGATGTCCACACAGAGCATCATCACAACCAAACAAGCCTCCATTGATTGGATGTCCCTTGATCTTTGCCATAACAAAGCCAGAAGTATCATACAAGACCCACTCCAACCTGGCAAAAGGTTATTCTTTCCCCAGGGGTCTGGTAGGAAATATCACAATATCAGAAAACTGGGCCTACATTTTGAATAGTTTCTCTGCACCAGACTCCTCAGTTCTGCCAGCAGGTGCTTTATGTGCTGTTAAACACATTTCTGTATTGCTGCAGTTTTTTGCAACATTTATATTGCATTAATCTCTAAAGCCTGTTAGTTTACTATTCATGAAATGTCAGTTGTCATTTGTAATGTTTGCAACATAATATTATGGTCATTACATAGACCTATTTCAACAGAAACTAAGTTAGTGTCTTTTTTCTGTAACTGCTGGTTGTAGCTGAACAAGCATGCCTGCCAATATATTGAGCATTCAAAAAGGAAACAGTTACACATGTTATTGCCATATCTAAAGTTTATTAATCCCTTTAGACCATGTGTCCATGGCAATAGACATTATATATTACTTAATAGATAAAGTCTTTTTCAGTATAATTTTTTGATGAAAGATAATATTAACCTGAACATTTTTTCAAATCAGTAGGAATAATTCAGGACTGAAGGGGCTTGAACAAGAAATAAGGAGCAGCTTTTCATCAGCAGCCATTTAAGACATCTGCAACGGAACACAAGTTTCATTTCATTTTCCCAGACCAGCAGAGTAGCATCACTGAAGCCACAGGTCACTAATCCTGTAATAAACAGCCTCAGCATGCGGACCCTGTAACTTCAGTACCCTCCTGGATGTCGTGCCCTTCCCAGCGAGAGGCATCTCACCTGTCAGTGATTTGCCCGATGCTGCCTCCGATTCAAGAAAATTAGTTTGGCAAAAGCACGTTTCTCTTGAGTCTTGCTGCTGGCGCTGCTGGAGATAATGCCGCGCAATCGGACACACGGCCGCATAAGGCCGCTGGACGCTCCAAGCAAGGCAGGCCCCAGACCCCAGCATCATCACCACCCTTTCAGAGAGCACTCACACAACAGAAGGCCCATTACTGAGGCACAGAGGGAAAAGAACATCATTAAATGGATGCATGGAGAAGTCATACAACTGAGGGGTTCAAGATAATTAGCAGTCCATCACCACCCCCCTCTCTACCCCACACATCCCGCTGACAGAACACGGCAGGCAGTCTTCCTTGTGTTTGGGAAGGCAGCAACACATGGCTCCTGAAAGGCATCTAGGGATGAGGAATTCTCATCACACACAGTTACATCCTCTAGTTGTGACAACCAACAAAAGCAGCTGCCTTTGATCTTTTTTTTTTCCGGAATTTTACTGGTAATGATAAAGCAGTCTTGTGTTCTGTTTAAAGCGTGTTGTTGTTTGAAACAAAAAGGTTTGCTGAAGTTCATATTGCCTTGAAAGGATTTTTGTATTTGACCTTATCCTTTCAATTACATACAAAGAAGGTGAATGTTATTAAAAGCACCAACAAAATCGCTGCTGTCTAGGGTTCGATCGGCTACTCTCATAAGGCAGTTAAACATTTTAATCACAACAGGTACCAATTTGCGAAAGCAGGGGGAAATTACAGAGATAAGAAAAAGGATTTTTTTCTGGACATAGATTAAACAGCATTCAGTGATGTAGAGAATATTTACGAAGATGTGAGAATACGGGGCGGCACGGTGACGTGGTGGTTTGTGCTGTCGCTGCGCACCTCCCGGCCTGGGGCTCAATTCCCATCTTGGGTCTGTGTCTGTGTGGAGTTTGCATGTTCTCCTTGTGCTTGGTGGGTTTTCTCCGGTTTCCTCCCATAGTCTAAGGACATGCAGGTTAGGTTGTTTGGTGTGTCCAAATTGCCCGTTGTGTGTGTGCCCTGTGGTGGGTTGGCACCCTGCCCTGCGTGTCCTGTGCTCTGGGATGGGCTCCAGGCTTCCCTGCAACCCTCACCAGGAATAAGTGGTTAAGAGGATGGATGGATGTGAGAATATCTTTTCTAGCTAAGGGTTTAATTTCTTTATATTGCTAAAAATACTTTTAAATTTTTTTCCTACAGTTGGAGTGCAAGAAAATACAAAAAGTGGGTACAATTTTCACTTGCCTTTAATGAATACTAGCAAGACAGGCACAGAAACCATATGTAATCATATGTAGAATCCAGGTGCAAATGGCAGACATGAAATCCAACAGGATCTAAAGACTGAGGGGAAAGAGGCTGTGTTTTTTACAACAATGCAGCAGAGGAGATTCCACAGCATTACATGAGGTCTCAGAATGGGCCGCAGTACAACCACATTCTGTGATGTATGTATTCAACCAGCCTCCAGCCAGTAGTAGTGAACAGTTAAGGCACAAGGGTGGGGGTGGGGGTCATAAGCAGTGCAATCCCTGCAATCTTCCTCTGCGGGGTACCAATGCCAGACACTTCAGCCAAAGCTTCTTATTTTAAATAACACAATGCTGACAAAATTGACAATTTTTACTTCAGAAGAATAAAAAAGTTTCAGTTTCCTCCTGCTTAATTGTTATAGCCCAGTAAACACACAAGGAGGAAAAACATCTGCAATGTCTCTGGGCTGCATCCCCCCCACAGTACAAGGAGAAGCAATGCAGCTTTTAAATGTTCTCCTGTTAGGTACCACTCATCTCCAGAGGGGCCTGGGAGTGGCTACAGGCCACATGTTATCGCCAGCAGATCAGTGATCATTAAATCTTTGATATTTATGACTCGGCAGTTTTGTCAGCCGAGCGCCAGTGCGTTTATTATGTTTATTTATCACAGGGCATTCGTCGTCGTCGCGATTTTGTTGCTCGGTAATAAAATCAATTTAGCGCCAGCATTCTAATAAACCCTGGGAAAACGGAGGTAGTAAATAACAGTGAAAAGGAAAAGTTGTAAGTCATGATTCAAACTGACTTTTCACGGGTCGATGGAACTGTAAAGACACGATGCTGGCGTGTGCGGCCCTTGCTCCCGTTTCCTGCCACAACCATTGGTCAAACACACACATATGCAGCTCTTTTAAACAGTAACACTTCTAAAAAGATGTACCAGGAGAAAGCAGACCACCTAACCACCCAGCCCACCATGTCATAGTCAATTGTTTAATATGGTCAAAAATTAACAAATCCTTCTGGCATATTTGATTTTGAATGCAATTATTGATATGCAAAATAGCTGTACCCTTCCCACCAGTCTTATTGTCCAGTCCTGTCTAATGGGCTCTCTGTGATTAAGGATGATTTTCAATAGGGCTTTCTGCTGTTTGATTACACAATACCTTTCATGCACTAATTACACTCTGAGCCCATACATGCAATCATGCAATTAAATATCTCAGTGATTGGTATTGTTAATGGAATCAAAACCTCGTTTTTCATTTAAGAAAACCACTTAACCTGTGAATTCTCCATGTGAGAGACTCTCAAAGCAATAAATTGCATACAGAAACAATTGTTTTCTATATCTGCAATTTTATAAAATTAAATAATGTGATTTAGTGAGCATTGGTAAGGTGTAATGCATGCTTCTCTAGTGTCCAGCTTGTAAGAAGCGTTAACTGGAAGCACATTAAACAGGCACAAAGAATGTCAGAACACACAGGACAGTAAAGCTATTACATATCCTAGCGAATGATAGAGTTGGTGTCTTTGATTCACATAAATCAGCTTTCACCATTTTTATGAACTTTCTGCAGTTATGCAAAGGGCTAGGATTTGAACCAGGAGACTTCTGCAACTCAGCCTGACATCCTACCATTGAGCCACCAGGTCCCCTAAGCAAATTAGTATAATGAATATGTGTAAAACATCACAATAAATGTTCTATCCAATTTTACACTTAAACATATTTACTTGTCTTCATTCTAAAGCACGCCTTGAGTTTAGTAACATCAAGAGTTTGGACAAAATAAAGCAATAACAGTGAAAGAAAGGAAAGAATTCCACTGAAGAAGGGAGAATTGGTCTCTCATTGCTATAAACACTTTGCCTGCCTTTGCCATTTAACTGTACAGTTTCATAAAGAAATTCTATTTGTTTTTCTGTTTGATTTACGTCTCATACATCTTAAGCAAAATGCTAACAAAAACTGTCAACAAAAACAGAAAACAAATGTGCTTAAATAGTATTAATAGGTAAACTTTTAATTTATTTGTTTGATTATTTATTTATTCGTTCATTTTTGTAAATCACTACAGTCGACTTCATGTGTCTGTTTTGTAAGGTAAAATTTTCTTATTTTGTCTCCGTAATCTTTTGGCATTTCATTTAAATTGCAAAGCTGTAAGATAGCTTATCAGCATTTAATATGAGAGAGAAAACGCTGAAGGAACCGTTAACATTTTCCTTACCCTGAGACGGAACAAAAGGCCAGCGTTTCAGGCTGTGAAATAAGCATTTGCTTAAAAGATAACCTACATTAAGTGGCAGTTACCTTATTTTTGTCACCTAGACTGACTGTATGTTCTGCTACAAATGACACCACAACATCTACTAAAGCCTTAGTAACCCTCTGTCAGTGTTGTTATCCACCGAGCAGAGTAAATACCAGAGGGTGTGGAAGTTCAACAAGTGACCTAAGTGGCAAGAAATTTTTAAGTTTTTTCTTTTTGATTAACGATGTGGTCCATGGCATTTTCTTAACAGCAACAGTGAGGAGAAAAACTGTACATGCGTCATAAGTGCTAAAAGGTTTCCCCCTTTATTTCTGCCAGTCAGGTTTGAATTAATGATGCAGCTGGCAGTCTGCCATCTTAAACATAATTGCCCACACAGAACTCACCACATTTTCAGCAGAAAGGGCAGAAAAGATTTTTTTTTTTTGTCCTTTATTCTGTTTTGGATGTTATAGACAGTAAATGCACTTTGCAGTTGTTACGCAGGTATTAAAAGCAACTTTCACCAGAAGAGACCAGTTTAACAGCATTCATGGTGAATGTGATGCTAATTATAGAAGCGGGTCAGATGAAAAGGTTAATACAGAATGGAACATAGAATTGCAATGCATACATCATCTGAATGATTACGTTTCCTTATTCTGCATCATTGCCTTTCAAAACTGTTTTCAACATAAATATGTACAATTACATGAGTGGCAAATGCTAATCTACACACCGTAGTGTTAAAGTATTTATTTTCAGAAAGTTGTCCTTCATATAATCAGTTGAAAGTTGTTTTTTTTTTCATTTCAGGGCATAAATCACACTGATTTCTGACTCCAACAGGTGAATATATGATGCTGATGCAAACGCAAGTGCTGTTTTTGCATCAAACCCTCCATAGAGTTTATAAAAATCTTTACTCTCAAGATCAAAGACAAGTTTGAGAGATTGCTTTGTGCTTGAAAATAATAAGAAAATATTACCCATGCTTACACAATCAAATAGGGACAATATACTGAAAACCAACCAAAAATTTAAAATAAGTGGTTCAAACTTTGACTGAAAAGAACTGGTTTTGCGTGTGATGCACCTGATGACCTCTTCAGATGTTTTATACATATTGTATCAAGACTACAGCAGGATATTCAATAACATCCATTATAAGACATGCGTAGTTTTTTAACTTTATTTTCCTGCACAATTACCAACACTTTTTAGACAATACCCAGTTTGAGCCATAGTGATTTCAGTCCAGGTTGGTAGATGTTAACCTTGTATTTCTCCAAAGGTCTGCTTTGTAATGGTCGTGATGAAGGCCAGACGGTAAGGTTGGAGAAATCAAAGGACACCCTGGTCCTTACACTTATTGTATAATACATTTTGCTCTTGCTCTTATATTAAGCACATAATCTTCCTACAGTATAAAGTCTTTTCTTCTAGCGTGGACTTTAGCTGAATGTGTTTTTGGTCCTTGTTCGCACATCTTCACAGCAACGAGTGACAGACGCATTGTGATGGAGCTTCTGCAGCTGCCTCCATTTTATGATAAAGAGGAGGGTAGTGGTCAAGAGAAAACCGCAATCTTATGTTAGTACCAAAAAGGAGGGAATAAATGACATATTATACATCCTCAACATCACACAAAACAGTAAATGCACATAAAACCAGAGGACTTGTCACCACTACAAAAAGTATAGATCACAGATAATTCTTTCCCAGTAAATAATCCTAACGTTAGGGAATAACCACACTTCCCAAGTCCCAAACAAACACGTGTAGTATATGCTGCCAGGTGTTTCCACAGCAACAGTCCAGCATCATATGAAAACAGCAGGAGTAGGTCTCACCAAGACAAAGACAGCATGACGAGTGTTGCGTTACTGAAGCCAGGTGGAGAAATACGACGTGCAAACGGGATACATCAAATGTCCAATGGGCAGTAAATGAAACCAAGGAATATATGTACATGTTTATCTTTTTGATCCCACTACAGTTTTTTTCAAAGTGATGTTTATTGATACATTTTATATCAAAAATACTAAATCATTGTTAAATTTAACACCGTTAGGTATCAAGGTTCTGCATTACAAATTATCCACCCTGCTGTCCACACACCAGATTAGACAGATTTACAGACACCTGAAAGTAGGAAACACTGATAAAAACCAATCATTCTCGTGTTCTCTGCTTGTCCATGTTTCATTCATACATCATTTGCATACAGAAACACTCCCAATTAACCATATATGGTTAATAAAACACCTAAAAACTTGTGTAAGAGGAGGCTTGTTGTCAGTAAAATAGCAGAGAGGATAGAAAATGTGAACCGGCGGAGGGGGAAAAAGACACCCTGCTCTCGCATGTATGATAAAGTTCAATTTTCTTGCGAGTGCAAACATTCTAAATGTCAACAGAAATTAGAACGTTCTATGCAATGTTGATAGATGTGGCCCCAAGAGCTTCTATGTCCTGATCCTGGAAGTTATACCCTCAATCACATTTAATTTTCAAAGAAGCGCATGACAAATTAGCCTTGATGAACTAATTGATGGCACGATCAAAATCAAGTCAATCCAAGTTCATTGGCTGAAGACTTTTTAATAGTATTAAATTGCTTTGGATAATCACATAAATTAAGTGTAACCCAAATCTGTGTTAATGAAGACATAGCTGCGCTGCAGTGATTATTGTTTTAATTAATCAGTGATTACTTAACCATTATTAGCCCTTGAACAATTATGCAACAAATTAATTTTTGAATCTAAATTATTGTTTAGTTTTAATTTGTTCTTGTTGGGTCAAGTGTCACGAATGAATAAGATGAAAAGGAAAAATTCTTCAGATTTTTCACTTACAGTAAAACCAAGGTCTGATGTGCTATATTTTCAGACATCCTGTGAAATGTCACTGACATTTAATTGAAGCTGATCTTGTTGGAAAAACTGTAAACGTGTACAATATTGTCACCCTAACTGTAAATATCAAATTTGACCATATGGAGACATCTCATATGTTTTCATTGTCCTGACAAGGTGTGGCAGTTGCTGCTGTACATGTTACATTTTCAGTGTTTCTCTTGCTGAAATAAAGTACATTAAAACCTGATGCTGTGTGTCATTGCTGAACAATAATCCACTTCATATTGTGGCATCAGTGAATTAAGATGTTCTGTTTTACCCTTCATATCCCAAGACTTTTTACTGTCAAATGCCATTATTTTGTTCTGGGTAGTTTCTAACTATAGCTCTTCTCACATCAAAATCTGCCTTTCATCAGACTAACTCTCAAACTTTGCACCCCCACTTAATCTCATATATCAGCAAAACAATATCGAATAAAGTAATCTCTTCTGTAGGCACATTTGATAATCTCAGATGTCTCATGCTGTCCTATGTAGTAAAACTAACAACACGTCATTGTAATGATGATTGCTCCATAGGTTCCATACCATTCTTCATAGCTATTATTTGAACATTAGGTACGGTAATTGTGTTGTCACGTTATTTGTTGAGATGCCATCAGTGAACATTTGACTTAAATTGTATACAATCAAAGATGAAGGGTGTTTTGGTCAATGAAAATGAACAATATGCTGATTACAGGCACAGCAAAATGACTGACAATTTGAATCTTGGGTTATGTTCCGTTCTTGTGTCTCTGTGAATAGACGTGTCTGCGTAGATCTGATAGCCTTTGTTTCTACATTTGTTCAGTTGTATTCACTTGTTCTTTTTTCACAGCAAAGCAAAGAAGAAACAGGAACAGGCTCTGAAGAAAACTGTCATTTGCATGTAAAAACACAAAGGAGAGGAATAAAGAATAGTAATGATCAGCCTGGCTGTTACTTTATTGAAAATAACCCAGGGGAACATTTGGATGTAATTCTGAGCTTCATAAAAATTGTAGGCACAGGAATTTTAATAAACAAGTTAGCCCATGTGGTCTCCTGCATGCTCAACATGTAGTGGTGAGTATTAATTTCTGTAACAATCTCACACAGTTTTAAGTGGGCATGCTGGGATTTTTGAGGTCACATTATTGTGAGTTAAGTGGTATTTAGACTGATTTTTAGTAGCTGACATACACAGTACATAATAACATATTACAAAATAACATCAAGATTTCTCTGCGCACAAACGATTAATTATAGATTAGAATTGTTATTGGTGATAGAATGTGGTGACAGGAACTGGTCTGACAGGTCCTTCAGCAAACATCTATTTTAATTCTTAGAGGATTTAAGGCCTCAGTGGCCAAAATGGATTAATACGGAAAACGAGAGCTTGTATCTTAATCCAACAGAAAAGTCAGAAACTACGCCTTTCAACAGCAGCACTTTTTTCAGACTACACTATGAGAGTGTGACAAATAGACAGTACTTTCCAACCACAGATATTCTGTGTACAGGACAGGGAGTGAGAAGAGAAACAGGAAATCTTCACAATGTGCTGGGAGAAACATACATGTTTCACAGTGTATATCACACCCGTTCAGTTATCTGCTGCAGGCTGTCTAACATTATGGAGATGACTGTACTGATTCATAAGGCAGTGGCGGGTAAAACGGAGGGACACGCCACTCATCATGAATAAAATAACAGAGAAAAGTCGTACAGGAGGGACTGCGGCAGATAAATAAAACATTCTCCACTGAGATGTCCGCCACACATTTTAATAAAATCTTCACATTGCCCCCTTTCAGTAAATGAGACTCCGTCGTCCAGGTCTGGATATGGCGAGGAGAGCAGCGCTGGCTGCTTGAAGGAAGACATCTGAATATATATGAGCTGCACCAAACGGTGCACTTTTCGGTTTTTGCCACGTTGCTCGCCATGCACGCCGACGTGCCACAGACGTCTGAAGGCGTGGAAAGCACAGGGGCCCTGTTGGCCTCCGTAAGAGGAGCAGACTGACTGAAGCGGGCTCTCTGAATGGGAGTTAGCGCAGACAAAAGCTCTTCTGGGAATGAGGAGGAAGTTGAAGGCAGGGAAAGGCAAGGCTCGGAGTGCACCTCTCCTCCAGTCCAGCTTTGACAGAGAGAGAGAGAAACGCAGACCTGTTCAGAACATGCTGAGCAGCATCACCGAGAGGCCAGGGCAGGCAAGTGGGGAGCCAGCAGTACCTGTCACATCCACACTGGGGCCAAGTCGCGCGCTCAGCCTGCCACTGTCTTCAGCATCCTGACAAGCTGTAACACTGGTGCAATCTGGGACTGTTTGGTGAACAACCTCTAGGTACAAAAGTTGAAAGAAGTCCTTTAGTTTAACTTCCTCAACTCACTGTGCTAGAAGAAAAAAGCTGTCAAGCTTTAAAAAAAAAAAGTTATTCGTTGCATAAAAACTATACGGAATTTAGAACAAGCAGGTTTAACTAAAATAAATTTATTCCAATAAAGTTTTATTGTTTATAATGATACACTAACTAGAAATTGCACTGTATTTAAAATATCAGTTGCAGGAAAAAATTCACTTTAAATGTTTTCTGTCTCATCATGTAACAACAAAATGTCTTCCACTCAACAAGCATAATTGAAGCACATGAAAAGGTTAGTCATTCCACCCGTGTTGCAATGCACATGAACTGAAATGTCAGAAGATACCGTAACACTGGACAAGCCCTTTTTCTACTAAATTTAACAGTTAACCTTTCTGCACTCTCTAGGTTTTTACTTTGGCAGATGGTTCCCACCTAATGCAACCTGTACATTTCCGCCTCTCACTACCCCAATTACAATGGGAGAAGGTAACACTAATGTGTTAAAATGGTTCTTCTCTTCACAGCAATCTGATGCTCCCGGAAGAGAAGAGGATTAGAAAACGTGTTTTATCTCCTGGACAACCCTCACAATAACCTTCTGTCTATGAACACCGGAGTGACAAGTGTCTGTGCCCTGTATCTCCAGAAAGCCAATTGATTCCCAAACAATGAGAAGTGCAGAGTCCAAAACCCTTTGGGAATACCAATATCGAGATGCACTGCGAAGAGATCCATGAGCTACAGGACTTTCCTTCTCTCTGCAAATTAGATGTGAATCAGTGGAGGTTTTATTCCTTCAGGCAGTGCCCGGAGCCTTTCACTCAGATGGACTGATTGTCAGCGAGGAAGCCAGAGATGGAAAAAAAAATACATCTGTAGGGGGGATTTGTTCTTCCTTTTAACTCTACATTCTGGCTCTTCTCAGCACCACTGTTTCCCATGCTGAAGTGCCACAGAGAAAGAGCAAGCTCTTGCCAGATGTGTCATGTACCGGTGCCCCTCCATCAGTGTTTACATAGGATGTCCCCATTCGCCCTGACTCCACATTCCTAACCATAGGCAGACTTCGCCTTTGCCTATGCAGTCCGCAGATAATCATTACAGCTAGAAAAGCCAAGCACTGGAATCACAACTTGCGGTGCATTTTAATCACATTTACATAATGTGAAGAACACAGTGGCATTTAGGCAACCGAATTTCACTGCGGTGAGTAATTGCAATGCCACGAGCCTATTAGGTACAGCGGCATACTTGACCGGCGTGTTCGTATTTTAGTTTCCGGAAAAGAAAATAACGTGCCTGATGTGTATATTGTGATCATGCACTGTCACTTTCAGTAAGTTTTTGATAACAGGGAAATAGTTTTTATTGGTAAATGACGCAATAACGTAAGTAATTTGAAACGTAAACCACAAAGTGAATGGTCCTTGTGTTGCTTGAACAGTTTTAAGAAAATGGCATGGTGTGGCATTTTAATGTGAAGATAAATTTAATAGTTACACTGTTGTAATGCCCCTGCTTGTTATGATCCCTGGGTCCTCTAGATGTCATCTTTTTCCCCTGTTTCTGTGCCTTTCTAGGCTTTTCATCTTTTGCTCTCCTCATGTGGACCTCATTAGTGCTTTCACCTGTTCATTGTTTCCTAGTATGCCCTACTTAAGCCCTTCTCTTATTTTTGCTCACGCCAATTGTTGTAGACCTGTGGCTCTGTAACCTTGTTAGTTAGTCTGGTCAGTTGGATGTTTGCTTACCATTATTCCTTGTTACTCTGTCTATTTACCCTGTCCATCAGAATAAACCGTTTGTGCATTAGACTCAGCCTTCACCTTGGTTCCTCCGTTCTCCAAAATCTTACAGCTGTATCTGTGGCTAGTTATAAAAAGCAGTTATTAGTCAAATGTTCTGCTTCCAAAGTGGGCTATATTCCAAGTGTACAATACTGTCCTTTCTGCAGTCATTTAAGTCTGATTTAATATAGCAGCATGTTGTTAAACCAAACAAGCAAAAGGGATGTGAAATATCCAGGTACACAATCTAAAAGAAGCTTAAAGGGTGTGGTGTGATGTTCAAGCATTGGACTAAGAAATGACGAAAATTTAAGCATATCAACAATCACAATAATTATGGGTTAGCATTAGGCAGAGTCTCTTACATTAGGCAGAGTCTCTTTAAATTCTTTGTCATGCACTTAATTTTGGGTCCTGGGTTAATAAATGAAGATGTTGAAATATCAGTTCAATGTATTCAATTCAAACAGTCTTTTTAGAAGAGTAAATGAAAAGCAGAAAGAGGGCTATAAGCAAACTCCATAAACAGGACTCAGTTCTGTAGTAATATTGTAGGCCACAGAGATTGCATCAGTATTTCAGGGTTCTGTCATGTTACCAACTGTCCCTAAAAAGTGACTGCAAGTCTCAGTCTTAAAATACTGGATCTACCAACTGGTCTTATTTTCCAAAACTTGACTAAAATGGAAGCCACTGGGATAGTTAACCTGACCTAAAAAAGGCTGAATTTCTCACACAAAGACCTGGCATTAGAATTCCACAGAGGAACAAATTAACAAGACACAAACAAGGGATGTAATTTAACAGTAAAATCTGAGACAAGAACTGGAGGTGGGGTGTGATCTCTCCGTAATGAACTGAATCGTGTCAGGGGAAAGGGCTGTGACCAACTTCCTCTGCTCAGAATTATTTTTTTTAATGATGGTACTTCAAATCAATATGTGGAGCATGAAGCAGAAAATCCAATTGGTCAGTGGTCAAGCCAGGAGCCTGGCATTGCATGGACAGTGCAGGGCCCATACACAGATCAGAGAAACAAGACACTTGTCGACATAACTATTCAGATTACGGTTCACGTAACAACGTGGTTGATTTTACCAGGTCCAAGTAAAAGCAGCCCTGCAGAAAAAGTAGTGTTAACATAAACGTAGAATACCTTCTGGAACCATCCAAAAATAAAACCAAACGTTCAAATGTATGCTTATTTCAAAAGGTAAAAGGAGTGCCTTATCATCTTTTTAACAAAGCACACATTTGAGCTTAAAATGAAGAGTAAACAGTAATAGGTACCCTACTAAACACACAGTCACCTTCCCTTTACTGAGGAGTCATTAATCTCTAGTAGTAAGCCTATTTTTAAGTGAAGCCTGTCAATATCTTTTCTTTATTGGCTGAATCACCATTGCATTACTTTAATCTGTCATATTTCTTGAAAGTGGAATAGAATTGAGCTATTTTCATATTTGTAATAATATAAAAATGTTCTGTGACAAATCTGAGCTCTGTATTTCTTAAATACAAAAGCTGCTTATGAAGTGATTTATAGCCGAATGCTGCCAATTTTGAGGAACTCTTTATTTCAAATGTGCAAAACTTGTGCCCTATCTAGCACACCTTTTTGCACTTTTAAACTATTTAAGGAGCCCTGTACTGTTTTAAAAATAAGGTGTTTCATGTTGCAGAACGGTAGCCATTTAGTTGTTATGAAACAAAGCTTACAAGACACAAAAAGAGTGTGATATATCTCAACTTAACCCCCCCAAATTAATGCGACACGTGTATAAATATGTAAAATAAGGCAAAGGAGTAACGTTTCTAGCAGTCTGTTGTTGCCTGTTTATAGTGTACTTAATCCTACCGTTTTGTAATGTTATAACACAAAGTTGCACATACATAGCTTTAGGTATATTAACATTAGCATATGTAAGCCTGTGCCTCTGACATAAATGTCTGCTCTATACGTTTATTTTCACCTTATACATAATAAGCAAATTTGCTTTTCACTTTTTGTGATGCATATTTAACAAAAACATTAACAGAGCAATGTGGGACGTACTCTTTTTGAAGAACTCGCATCTAATATCTGATATTGACACATAAAATATTTTTTCCCCTAACAACTGTTTTTCACACTTTGTAACAGACAGTGTTGTTTCAAGCATTAAACATTTTTCAGCTCCTGGTACATGAGTTTATTTGTTTGGACTTAGTCTACGTTAGACCGGCATTCTGAGCGTGTGGTAAACATGCACCACAAAAACAAGAAGGCCTGTGGTGAGCATTGTGCCTTGAAGGTCCCCACTCCATAAATCAAAAACTGTTTTCCCGTGGGGTCTGAAAGCACCGCTGTGTCCACACTCTACATACGGTCCTGTGTCGGCGCAAGGGAGCTACACCCCAGAGCGTGATGTGTTCAGCTTGAGGTGACCGGTGCATCTCGAGCACAGCAGTTCTCCAGTACGACCGCCACCGCAGACAAAGTGGAGCAATAACAAATGTGATGGACCAAATGTGCTTGTAGTAGCATGGAGGGGCAATGGGGAAGGCAGGGACATTCATCATGCCTCACTGCTGGGCACCAAAAGTCGTCTTAAGGAGGATAAACCTTCTTGAGGAGTGACACTGACAAGTGACGCTGTTTTTTACACTCTAGGGTAAGTGTGGCCGAACAGCATGGCCAAGCTAGGTGATATTTTTCTGCCCAAAGGACGACTTGAATCAATAAATTCAGTGAGTGACGTATCAGAAACTTACAGATGCTCTGCCCGCCTCATGTGTGTGTGACTGACCACTCATGATATTAACAAGAACTCACGCAGACACTCTAGGCCTCCACAGGGAGTGCCCACCCTCGTCAGAGATGGGAGGGCTGACAGACTTTCATAGGCCTGCTGTCCAGATAACAACCACCCTGAGCATGGTGTAAGGGTTATTACTACCAGCTCCTCCAAACCAAACCTTCAGCGGTGATTGAAAACAGTCTTTTCTTTATCTTAATTATTTTCATGGCAGGTCAGCAGTGACTTAGAGTGTATTGGTGACTCAGCGGCAGAACTATCACCTGCTATGTGGAAGACCTGAGTTTGACTTCTTCTCCTCCAGCTAAATGCTAATAGCTTCACTGTCTTGTAAGTGCCTTGCCTAATGGTAGGAGAAGGGAGTAGCCCCTATTACCAGTTCCAACAAGACAGCCATAAGGCAGCGTCCTGCTCAGGTCATAGGACAAACATTACATTTCACAAAACCTTCAGACATCTCGGTGCAACCACGAACAAGGACTCCACTGCAACCCAGTATCTCCAAGTGTTTCTGCCCTGGCTTGTGACGTGGAGGGGTTTCTTCCACTGCACTTTATAGCACAGGAACAATATGAGAAGTCATAGTTATGAGCTGTAAGTCTAGTTCTATTGGTAGACTAAGCCTTCCAAGCCTTTTTCTCTCCAAGTGATGAATTTAAATTCTGCTGAATGCTCATACAAGGCCTGGTAACCCTTCGCATTCATAGCTGGTACCCTTTGCCCTATACTTTTTAAATATCAGAGTATTCATATGTAAGGCTGGTGTCAATCCACAATATTCATAATATCATATCGCACTTCAAAACTCCACAAGGCTTGTACAGTATAAACTTCATGTAAGGTGTGATATGGAAGAAAGGGATAATCTTTTCTCAGTCTGCAATATAGCTACATTTGAATACAGCTGACCTTAAGGCTCTTTTGGGGGGGGGGTATTAATAAAACATATACTTAATAATTTAGTCAATGCCTTCAGTCCCTTGAAAAGTTGGTAATCAAGAAAGTGAAAAAGTACCATGTGTATGAGTAATACAATGGGCTATTCACACAAGTTATTGCATTTTTAACAAATTTTGTTAAAACGTTAGCAATTTTCCTACAATTGCAACAGTTTTTAGGTAAATAGATACATGGTCTCCTAAGTAAATACTTAAAAATATAATCCTCTCTTGCACAAATCAAAATGTTTGCTTTGTATAAACATATTTAAGCATCTCAAACTCAGGAAGCACATCAGAACTGGATAAAAAGCCATATATACCTCAAAGGTTGCTAAAAGTGATATCTTCCCTTTTAGTTAATGAAAAATAGCTGTTACAATAGAACCATAAATAATGTTATAAACAAATGAGTATAAAAAATGCACAGAGTGGAGTGAACTGAGTGTCACACCTCCGTGAGCATGACATCCGTCTAGGGAGGGACATGTGACTCATTGGCATTTTTTCTCTGATCTTCCTTCGCTCCTTTCTCACCTCCTGTTTTGTATAACCCTACTTTATTCCAATAACTTGTGTTTTTTAACTACAAGGATTTGCAAAATAAAACTGATTTTGCAGTCATACACATGACCAATTAAGTTATCAACCATTTGGCCAACTAACCAGTTGCCCTTTGTTAGTCCTTTTCATGTTTAGTCATTAAGAAAAAGGTCCTGTATTATATGTTTCACACTCCCTTTCTCCTTGTTTTCTTTCTTTTTTCAGTGTTATTAAAAGTCTAATTTTTATAAACCCCTGCACACACACACACACACACACACACACACACACTTTCTACATGCTACAACTTTGCTGAGGACAGAGAAAACAAGGGTTTTCTACAGCTAGGCCACCATATAAAACTATAGAATATTTCATCTGTTCTGAGACAATACTTTCAACTTTTGAGGCACAATCTTAATGAAAATACCATGAATTTCTGTCAACACCCAAACCATGAAAACTGACTTAATCATTAAGCAATATTTAGATTTCTCACAGTCCAATTAGCTTACCCTCTAACTCTGTAGATTTCAGCGCTGTGTTCAGATTTCAACACAAAATTATTTTAGTATGGTTTTATAACAAATCTCCAGCTTATTTACTGAAGTTAAAAAATAACTTTAGATAAGCAGTGGGCGACACACTTCATAAAACTTTGCTGCAATAAGTCTCCAGAAATAACCCTGTATTTTTCTGGACAAAAGCCTTATCCCATTAGGGCACAAGCCTTGAATGAGATGGGTGTTGGTGACAGTGGAGAACGGTTTTACTGACAATGCCCTAAGTAAAACATAATAGGGGTAATCAGAGGTCCCTGCTGGAGATGGTGTGGAGTATTGCATTAATGAGGCCAGCACCATCCACGCTGACAGCTTAACTCCCTCGTCCACCCCAGTTCCTGTGTTATCTATCCAGTGGACAGACTGGGCTCCACTTCTGCAGCTCTGGAAGTATTAAATCATCCCAGCCTTAATCTGTAATGAACTTCACTGCAGAATCCCATTATTGAGGCCTTAATAACCTAAATGGTTGCCCTCAACCCTTCCGCAAAGCTGCCTCAAAAATCCCCCCAAATTCCCAAAAGAGGGTCAGTAATCTGCTGCTTTTTCCCTTTAGCAGATTGCTTCTGCAGGGCTGCTTCCATGTGGTTTGTAAACACGCGGAGAGCCTAGGAAAGTGGCGAGGAAGCCAGTGTTCCGTCCCGGTGAAATCTAAGCACTGAGACAAACGGATACTTTGATAAGGCAGGAAGCAGACACTGAAATGTGCACGTATGTCACATATTCCTCGACAGGTCAGGGCTGTTTTGGCAGCAAAAGGGGAACCTACTCGTATTAGGCTGGTGGTCATAATGTTATGATGTGATGTGCACGCGCGCCCGTGTGTGTGTGTGTGTGTGTGTGTGTGTGTGTGTGTGTGTGTGTGTGCGCGCGCATGCGTGTACGTGCATGTGCGTAGTCTAAAATAATTGAAACATAATCTGATATTTCTAAAGTGTCATTCTGCTAAGGAAAAATGAAATGTGGTTTCAATTTTTTTCACAAATCTCCCCAATATCCTATAAATGACTTTGGTTGTTAAATTAGGATGTTTTCTTAAAACTGAGCACTGCATGTAATAATTGTCTTCAGTGATTAGGAGGAATGTATTTTAAATACTGTAGCAGTATACTATCTTTTTAATTTAAAATACGAGATAAAAAAATACAATACCATCCGTTTATTTTTGTGTGCTGATAGATGACCACTGACCACTGTACAAACAGTCAATGTATTTCACGAACATCTAGATGATAACTCTTTTCTGTTTAATGTACATTAGTTACATCTATTCCAATGTGTCACTGGAGGATGAAATCTGAATTTTATCACTAACTTACACAGGCATAAAAATCTGCTATGCAATTAACTTCGCCACTTAATGAGATGCACTCTTGTGGAATTGATTGATTTCTGTACAGTTCACATCACTATTTAAATGGAATTCAAAAGAGTTGTGTTCAGATTCCAAATTTTGATTGGAAAAAAAGGAATTAATTTCCCCTTATATCCCAATCATTGCTGAAAATGCATGAATTTTTCTCCAGAATTTCAATAAACAACTTAACAGTATCGTGTATTTAGTGCACAGTACAAAGGAGTTTAATTCACTTTGATAGAAGGCAAGAAGTCTAATAGTTGTTGATATACTGAACTCTGCAGTTTGCGCTAAAACTTCAACCAAGAAGAATCATGCCTCCATGTCATCTTTTTTTTCTAGAACCTGAGTTTTATTTCATTCAAGGTGACATTTTAAAAGCTTTCTTCGTTATAGGTGCGCTAGCAACAAACGCTGCCCTTACAGAGAGATTGGGTGACAGTTAATTGGAAATGTCACCATATCGCTCAACACTGGCCACATACCTCGGTTTTCAAAACGCCTTGTCAGGGCCATCGCTCTGCTCCAATACAAACAGGCTCTGTTGGTTTAACTGTCTTAGCTAACCATGGGTCATGTGAATCAGATGAAAACATCTGACACCTCTTATCACAGCCCTTTATTTTCTGACCACGTCTTTAGCTTTGATGCAGGAACAATATTTATAATGCGTGTATTAGCTGTTAGGAGAAAATGGGGTCAGAGTTCATTGACGTATGTGACATAAACAGATGTTGCATTTATAAAACACCATGAGATATAGTCAAAGGGTTTTCAAATGGAGGTGTTCATAAATGGAGAACTGGTATTATGTACCCCGCTCATACAAAAATGCATTAAAACCAATTATGGCATTCATAATTCTGCCATTATTTTAATTCAAATAGTAAAAAAAACTTGCCTGATGCAACCAGTTTTGAAGATAATGCTGTAGACACAGATGAATAACTAGGATTAACTCTATTAAAATGCCATTGGTTGCAATCACAGTGAAAATGAGGCACAGCACAGCATGATTTTTAATACTGCTTTTGCATGTGTGTTATTTTTCTTTTTTAATGTTTTTCTTCATTGGATGTTGTTGTACTTTACATAAAAATTACATTTGAAGAACGTGTGAGCTCAATATTTATCTGTCTGTCATTACATGGCCAGCGCTCACCATCCTTACATGAAATCAGAAACAAAGGCTGTATAGTTATTAAAATTGATATATAAGGATGTGTTGCAATGTTAGTGAAATTAAGTTTCTAAATGATGAATAACATTCTGGTTCATAGAGACCTACAAAAAATCTAGATTTGCCTTTCAGTCATGTTGAAAACAGCATAGAACTGTACAAATGAAATATACATGTATGCATATAATTTTTTTAAGGATAGCTTCAAGAAATATACCATCAGTCACATGACTCATGCAACAGTGAAACAAGCCACTACAGGGATGGGCAAAAAAGCTTTGATTCCCCAGATTATGTGAATCCGTCACACATTTTGAACAGAAACGAGGATATTTAATGGCATCAAGGTGGAATTGTATGTTAAATGTATTTTACAGGTCACAAAATTACACTGCTTAATGTATTTAAGCAACACGTTTAATTGTACACAGTCACGACACCACTGATCAAAAATATTTTTCCTAAAATAGCACAGCAATCCGTAATGGACAGTCAGAGGGAGAACATAATTCTCCTGCCCTTACAGTAAAAATGGATGCACCAAGTTGAAGGGCCATATACTTTTGTGAAAAGGTATGATTTGAGTAACAAGAGCATCTAAGCACTCAGTTGTCATGACATTGGGGCGTTCCTCGAGAACACTTGAGGTTCAGAACACATAGCCGTGTCCCATTAATGCATGGCGACCATGGTTTGGAGAAAACGTTATGCAGGGATTACTTTTTAGGGGCGGTGGGCTGAATCAACACAGACGCATGTGTACGCCTGCATTATTTGTTCGTGGTGTCTCCTTTGCTCTTTGCATTATGACAGAGGACAGTGCCATGTACAGACTCCACATTGGCCTATTATCTATTTGCGCTTTACCACCTCATCGCATTCAGGCAGAATAAAGGGGCAGACGCATCCACGTCGGAAATCTCACGGCTCCCCGCTGGCAGTCCTCCTGCGTTCATTCCTTGATACCCAGGCGCACCGGTCCTCCAGAATGCATTTGCCCCGTTACTGGCTTATTTAGCGGTTCAGCCTCTGTGCACTAATTCTGAAGCGGGCGTGCGTGAGCATAAGCAAGCCCATGCAAAATGCATTTTAATCAGCACCTGGATCCACAGGCAAAAGGGCTCTTTAAGATAATTGACTCTACTCAATGCAGATTTAATGGCAAAAATTTGGCACATTGTGTGACCCGAGAAAATGTTTATGAGTTCAGTGTGTTGGGAAGATGGGAGAATAAGGTGCAGGCCCTCAGGAGACTTAGCGAGAACAGTGCTCCATGGGGGAAAAGGGGGCTAATTTTCCTTGCTTTAGGCTGATGTAGGGAGCACCTGTACACCTCACGACACCTATCTGGTCAATCTTGTGCATACCCATCATGCTCAGAGTTTCACTGTCTTTGCTGGTTGGCTGTTTGCCTAAAATCTGCACTGCAAAGGAAAGCTGCGATGTTGAGGTCAAACACGACAACAGCACAGCATTGGCTGCAGAAATCGCATTTCCAGGAGACGCATTCTGTGCACATCATGCAATACGTGCAACGGAGCGAGTGATCATCAGTGTCAGAAATCTTCTGTTGCTTGTCAATTACAGTACTAACATTTACAAATAAGGTAAACTGACTGAGTGCTTTGATGTTATTTATGTATTTGCTAGTATTGCTGTATTTTAGGTTGTTTGACCTTGGCATAAAGACAAATATGAAATAAATGAGCCTGTGCCTAAGCTGTATCACACTCAGGATGAAAGCATCTGCTAAATCAATATCTGTACATTTATGCATATGACCCAGTTACACTAAACCTTCATATACAAAGAAATTAAATAACCCTGGCAGAAATTTTGATATTTTTACCATTCTGAGAGAACATGACATACAAAATACATCCTTTATTTACCAATAATGCATTACAAAGCAATTTCTCACATAAATGGACACGCATAAGTGAAAAAAACAAAAAATACTGTTACTTTTTCATTCTTTCATTCATTCATTCAGTGTCAACCTTCCCATCCTGCTTAGTATCAAAGGAGACCTAGAGCCTATCCCAGACAGCAGAGGGCACAAGCCAGGGTACACCTCAGATGGGGCACCTACTACTCACTGCCCAATTCCAGTCTGCTAAGAATATCTCATGTCTGTGTTTAGAATGAAAATTGTGAGGTTTCTTTATATCCTGCAGAACGTCAAAGCCAGAACTGAATGTGAAAAAAATGAAATAATGACACGTGAAATCTATAAAAGTTGTAAACAGTTGTACCCCATATCCACAGGTATTATGTTCCAAGCTCTACCGTGGTTGGCTAGAACTGCAGGTAACAGCAGACACCTTGAAGGACCTATAGGACTGACTGAGTTGGAGAACACCCATTGGTCTTCAGGAATGCCAATCACCAGGCCAAAAAACCAAAAATGAGCCAAGACATTGACAGGAAGTTTCCAGTTTGGGAATTGAAGAGTATAAAAGTAACATCCTGGAAAACATCTGTTGGTGGGTTGTAATTGCTCACTTGAAAATATAACTTTACTTATCACTTATTTTTTTATTACCAAAATTTATCCTCATTATTGTCTGCTCCACTCTACAGTTTCTTACAAGCACTCTGCGCAGTCCCCATCAGCTAAAAGGTTGTCAACCATGTATTTCTGTAATTTTTATATTTAGTTAATTCATTTTTTCTTCTGCTGTTGACCACGGTTAAGTGGATCAGCAGATATGGAGGCCCTACTATATTACCAGATTTTGCCTACACCAACTGAAGAAATATATTTGCATTGTCCCAGCTGTTGTCGTAAAATTTGTATACTTGATATGCAACCACCTGCAAGCCTTCATGTTAAAACCTTTAAGACTGAAAATCCCTTTATACGTTAAAGAGCAGATTGTCTTGTTTAAAATTTTCCACCTTTACATCTCTTTCTTGCGATGCTTGTCCTGCATACTCCCTGGGGATTTTTTTTTTGGCACAAGCATTACTCTCATATTTCAAGTATCTTTAAGAAAAATGTATCTCTTTTAATGCGTGACTTTTTGTTATCTTCTGTGAATGTGCAGAAAGTCATGGGTTTATTACATTAGTGGCAGCGCGCTATAATGCGGTGATTAGCCAGGGCACTTTTAATAGCTGTAATTGCCTTTTACAACACTGGGAAATCTTTTTACAGTCGCCCCTCCACATCTGTGAATTTCACGTTCGCAGTTTCAGCTATTCGTGAGTTCATTGTGAACAATGAAATGGGAATACAGTTTGGTGCTTGCCAAAAAATTGCAGAAACTTGCAGACGGCGCTTAGATCAAAAATAGACAAACAATACTGAAAATAATTTGTATTACATAAAAGTATATAATATATAAACAGTGTTATTTAAAGTTTGTTAGTGCAAGTGCATACGGTCTTTAATATTAAAAACATCTTTGTCTTGGCAAACAGCCTCACTCAGTGTTAGCTGTCTTTTGACTGTGGAGTCTCCTGTTTCTCACAGTAACTTTTAAACTTTAATTTTGCATTTTTAGTGAGTCCAAAACATATTGCTCCAAATGCTTTTAAAAGTGCTCCTAAGAGGAAGAAGACTGTGATGACTTGAACTCAAAAGGTGGAATTAGTGGAAAGTCTGGGAGAGCGGTACAGTACTGTTTGTTTAGAACGTCAGTCAGACTAGCAGACTGTTATGGGTTGAGGTTGGGGGAGAGCAAGTGTTATTTGTGAATTTTCATTTTCATGGGAGTCTTCTGCCCCTAATCCTCGCAAATCTGAAGGAGTGTCTGTACTTTAAAGGTAGGAATGTTTCAGAGGAAAGAGTACTGCAAATGGAAAATAGACTGCAGCATTTGCTGAACATGGAGGGCACATACAAGATGGAACAGAAGCTTCCTCTACGTCTAAAGGAAGCTCAGGTCCTTTGGTCACTGTTACAGGTCAGTACTACAGATGTTCTACCAGCTTGTAGTGGCAGGTACAATCTTCTATGAAGGGGTATGCTGGGGCAACAGCATCACCCTAAGAGACACCTGCAGAATCAATAAACTGATAAGGAAGGCTGCTTCTATCCTGGCGAGTTGCCCTTGAGACTACCACAAAGGAACTATAAATAAACTTCTGGCCATCCTGAACAATGTCACTTGTCCTCATTTTATTGTCAAACAGAGGAGCACCTTGAGAAGGAGATTTGCCCTGCTGCTCCACACAGCATTCCCGGACGTCACGTCTACAATCTTCAGGCTCCGTAATGACCTGAACCATGTTCACGGTAGCTGTGACCTCTTCTCTGATTCCACACTGCAGTTTACTAAGTTTGTACATCCATACATGGTTTAATATCTCCTTTTAAAAATGTTGCTCCTTCTTTGTATTATGCCCCAAATAGTCATTATTGTATGAAACAGCTACTCCCAGCACAAACACGTATCTTCATTGCATCATTCTTTGGGGTCATCTGCTCACGGGTCACAGTGCAACTGCACACGAGCACCAAGTCTAAGGCTACAACGATGCATGGTAAAGCAACGGGAAATTTGCATTCAACGGACAGAAATCAGTTTAACTTTGAGGTAGGTTAACAGATGGCTTTTGCTGACAACTCTGGTACCGGCAAAGTGACTTGACCCTTCATCCTCTGGAGGCCACGCTCCTTTGCTGCGAGTTCTTGAACACAATGTGCTCACTCACGTTGTAGACCTGGCATGGGTCCCCAGCGAATGTGACAGGGTTTGTGCTGTAATTTAATTAAATACACGACTTTGCATGATTGCAAGTTACAAGAGAAAAGCATTCCAATTACTGTTGAAATCTGTTTAACAAATGTAATCAATTATATGGCCAATAAGAGAAAATGCAAGTATTCCCACTTGAAATTCAGATGCAAGCAAATAAGGTGTTTAATCAAGTATAAATTCACATGTATTTTAATAAAGGTAGATAGCCATGTGCCATCCACCATTTGAATATTCAGAATAATGTATTTGCTGAGAGGTTAACTCACAAATTGTTAGCCTTGGTCGAAGTTTTTTTTTAGCTGTAAATTCACAGGGTAGATTATCATTCAGAGGTGTTTGGAAAGACAGCTATGGAAATTCTTTCCAAGAAAAGCATTTGAATATATCCAACTTAAGTCAGAGGGAAGCTTTTTTTTTTTCTTCAAATACCTCACAGTAAAAGCCTCGGGTCAATTTTCTTTTCAAGTGTCATGCTATTTAATGTAATAATAAATAAATTAAGATTCGGTCTGTTATTTGACAGAGCGCTCAGTCCCGTTTACTGCCATTGTCCCTAAGAGAGCAATCCGGAATAGTCCGTCTGAAGGGTCTAATTAAACATTCAGAGAAAACGCATAACTTGTCCACTGAGAACTAAGTACATCTCAAACCCATATCAACAAGGCTCTTTTTACATCTAGTGCTACAATATATTTCAGTACTCTTTTAAAATAACTGTTCAGTCCTAACTGGATTTTTAAATGTTCCTGTATAATCATGGTTTTGAAAATAATTTTTAAATAACTGCCATTTTGAACCCAGCGTACTAACAAAAGATTTAATAGTGACTAATGGTAAGCACCGGCAGCGCAATGGTGTGGTGGTTAGCACTGTTGCCTTGCACTTCCAGGCTTGGGGCTCGATTCCTGCCTTGGGTTTCTGTGTGTGGAGTTTCCATGTTCTCCCTGTGCTTGGTGGCTGTTCTCCAGTTTCCTCCCATAAAAACATGCGGATTAGGCTAATTTGTGTGTGTGTGTGAGTGAGCGCATGCGCCCTGCGGTGGGATGGTGCCCTGCCCTGGGTGTCCCCTGCCCTGCGCCTTATATGTTCTGGGATGGGCTCCAGGCTTCCCACAACCCTTAACAGGATGAAGCAGTAGAGAAAATGAATAATGGTAAGTAATAAGAAAATTCTTCGCAATGTTTTTGAAAGCAGATGTTAAATGTTTACAGTACTATTGAGCTTGTATAAGGAATAAATGAAAAGCAAAGAGTTTTCTTTTACAACTACTCAATGCTGAATGACACAAGTTCACCAGCTGCTCTTGATGTTCAGAACACAACTTGCGGAATTTTAGCTTCATTCTCCACGCATCACCACTGTAAAGGTCCTCAGCTGACAGGTAAACCTGTTGCACTGGATGGCAAAAATAGGTTATCATGCTCTTGCATATCAAGTGACTTTACAAACCAAACCACAATTTGAATTAAAACTCCTCTATTTGCTGCATCTCATTTGCAATCAAAGACATTCATCAACGACGAAAGGTTTAGTTGGGTTTTGGTGATGAGTCAGGAGAAGACTATGGAAAACACTATTCCCCTGGCACAGTCTTAAAACAAAGTCAGTTATATCATTAATCAAACTTTACCCACTTAACTATTTTGAAATTTGTGTTGCTGGTAGTAGTGGCAGTACGGTTTTTGCCAACAGTTTCCCTGATCTACATATTGATTTATGCGTGGACCAAGCAGGTTAATTAAATGTGAATTGTAAGCCGAGAACAAAATATTGAGCGTGCTGGACAGAAGAGGCAAGTCAATCCTTCAGATGTTAAAACAGCAAACAATACTGCACACTTGGAGAATTTTTGTCAACATACAGCAAGCTGATGGAATTGAAAGGGATCTGCAGCAGGATTATGCAGTGGGCCCCAGACACCTGGCTGAATATGAGGTTTCTGAGACACGTGAAAGGAAGCTGCAATGTCCATAAACTTCAGGTGAATGTCGTTTACAGCTGGCTCGTTCTGGGCATGCGTTGTACATATTTTAATAGCTTAGGGGAACCTTCAGACAGCTTGGCTTTAATTTGGTACAGGACTGCTAGGGACACGGCGCAACCATTTTTTACCAAACCAAGAAAAATACATTAAATGAAAAAGGAAGCAGTTAGTATTGTGGTTGAAGGTTAGGCTTTATAACCTTAACACTGATAGTTTGGGTCTTAAGCAATGTCCTGTGACTGAGTATAAAACTTAACAACTTCTCTTGTACCCCATGAAAAACTTGCTTGGATTCATGCCTAAAAATGGAAGTTGTTTTGGATTTAAGCATGAGCTAAGAAGATAAATCAAACAATTCCCAGACCAAGGTTTTTAATCGAGAAAAACCATTCTGTGAGACTTATCAGGATGCTGTCTTTCAGTGGAAACTTTTAAAGAATCCTTTTAAAATGCCCTGTGAAAAAAAGTGATACATCATCATTACCTCAGATTTGAATTACCAGAAAACCTCACTAAATATTTTTTATTCAGAGCATACACTGTATACGCTCGCAAATTCTGAAAATAGGACATGAACGTTTAACACAATATTTTGGCAAGGAACATAGATAATGATAAATTTTATGATACTTATTAATGTAGCTATAGTGTTGCCCTGACATTTTTTTAATGCTCATCCTGAACTGCAGGGCATTCTACCATGATCAGCCTACTACTATATGCCTACCATTATCTGTCTACCACCATCTTCCTACCACTTTCCAGATGTAAAAAATTCCTTGCTGAATTTTATTAGTAACTCTACGATATATTTTGTAATTTGAAGTTTACTGCTTACTACTGATAGAGTCATTGCTACAAAACATCATACGATTTAAATAGCCATAGTTAATGTTCAGCGTTTTCTCTACAATAACAACTGACATTCAGGAGTGGGTGGGAAAAAGTCATCAGCGGCAGCTGTATGGCATTCACTGTAAAAGTGCGAATTTCCCACAGTTATCGCCTCCTAAGTTCCAAGTGCAGCAGAGTGGAAAAGCAGAGGAAAGGCCACGGCGAGGTCGAGCATGCGGATATGGCCCCTGATGTTATCTCTGATGGGAGGCAGCCACCGGGCCGAGCCTCCCCGCTCTGGGTTCAGGGGGAGGCAGCGCCGTGGGCCTGTGCTATTCATCAACATGGAAGGCAGCCACTCCAGGCGAACCACGCACCTGCGAACACTGCTGATGCACCTGAGTACGTTCAGTGCGTGCCGCTATTGATCCGTAGTCCAGGCCGATGCTCAAAAATATCGCCTGTACCATTAGGAGGCAGCAGGGGGCCTTCATTGTTTTATTTCCTATATTGCAGCAGGTGCACTTCGAGCAGGAACAAAGCACATGCTGGGGGTAAAAGAACAGCAGAACGCACAGAAATAAAAACTGACTTTAAAAAGATACTGTTTCCTTTCTGCAAATGAAATGGCAGGGAAATGTATCTGAGCCAAAAAGTTCTGAAGCTACAAGTAACTGCAAACTGTCAGAGTGAAGGCAGTGGATATTTATAGGATGTGCTAATCCTGTGTAATACGATTTTTAAAGTTTACGAATGTGCGCGTACCAAGAACACCAGATCACCACAACGTGCACTCTGCATGTATGTATGTACTCTGTGTGTGTGATTCTCCAAATTGTACAAACACACACACACACACACACACACATATGAGCCAAGACATTGGAAGCAGGTCCTTTAAATTCTTTAACCTGAAAGATGGAGCCACAGTGAATCAGATTTGTCATTTAAAGTACATTCCACAGATTCTCAATTAGAGTGAGCTCTAGGGACCTCCAAGGCGAGGGTGATACTTTGAAATCTTCGTCAAGTTCTCAAACCATTTCTGAACAAAATGGGCAGTGCAGCAAGGTGCATTATCTTGTTAAAAGAGGCCACTGCTATCAGGGAATATTGTTGCCATGAGGTGGTGTACCTGGTCCTCTACAATGTTTAGGTAAGTGGCATACATCAAATTCAAGTCCACATGAATAGCTGGACCTAGAGTTTCTCAGCAGAACATTGCCCAAAGCATCACACACCCTCTAAAAGCTTGTGTTTTTCCCACAGTGCCTCCTGGTGCCAATTGTGAATGACTAGCCTTCATTGCCTGCTTGCACTAATGAGTCTAGGGCACCATACCCCCTGACACAGGTTCGTGGTTTGCCGTCCTTGGACAACTTCCAGCAGGTACTCTCCTCCACTGACTGGGAGGACCCCACAATCCTTGCTGATTTGGAGATGTTTCAACCCAGTTGCTCACCATAACAGTTTGGCCCTTGTCAAAATCACTCAGGTCTTTATTCCTGCATATTTCTCACACATACATCAAGTACAAGAACCAACTGTTAACGTATCTGTTATATCCCAAACCTTCAAATACACCGTTGTTACATTGTTACAAGATAATCATGGTTATTCTCGTCAATTCTGAGTGTTCATAATGTTTTGACTGGATGATGATGATGTGTGTGTGTGTGTGTGTGTGTGTGTGTGTGTGTGTGTGTGTGTGTGTGTGTGTGTGTGTGTGTGTATACAGATATATATATATCACAAGGAAAAGCATGATACGTTATGTATTTTTTGTGTTTCTTGGAATATGCAAGAGAATAAAGAACATATAGTTTCTATTTATGTACTGTTATTGGATGAGATCCTCTGGCAGGAGGCTTTAATTATTGACTAGCCACCAAAAAATGTTTCAAAATCCATGGAGGCACTAATTAGCACTCCGATTTTTACCTGGGAATCTGAATAATGTATGTGTGCTTCTGTGTGTGGGAGAAAGTGTGAACAGTTCATTGTGGGACATGATTATCCCTGGAAATCAGTGTTGGAATAAGGCTATGAGAAGCAATAAAAATTAAATTACCACAGAGCATCAAAAACCGAAAACACTTCCAGTAAGAAAAAAATAAGTCATAAGTCCAGAAATGTGTTTACTTTCTAACGTGCTGAGCTATACAAACAGAGAACATGAAAGAGTGTTTGAGCTGACAGCAGAATAAACTACAGTGTGGAAGGGTACGTGCGGTTTTCATTCTTGTTTTCTTTGATTAAAATAGCTATGAATTTCCAACACTTTTCACATTTCAGTAAGAAAAAGGCACTACACTCTTTCACAGCACATTGCAGCAAGTAAATGCATGCTTGATTAAACGTACCTTTTATGAAGTCATTTGGGGGGGAAAAAAACTGTCTGGCAAACATCACAGGAGCCAGCACACGTGCTCTATACCGCTTAACAATGTCCGATTCCTCTGACGGCGGAGGGATTTTGGCAAGTACGCAAACAAGGCTGAAATGGTGGATCTCAAAAATAAGAGAAATGGGTGCAGGGGGGAGGTAGCAGCCGTGAGCCAGGGGTGGAACACTTTCATTTCCACCACCACCCCCCCAACCCCACCCCCACCCTATTGATCACACTCAGCAGGTGAGGTACTAGCACCAGTCATGCTCAAACAATGTTTCTCAAGTATGTCCCATTTTGGCGTAAGAAGCAAAGCGTGTGCGCCTTCCGTGATGGCACACGGGTGACGGAGCAACTCTTTCACTCTTTCATCTTCGGTAATGAGCTGCGGACCATGGGCCCGGACAGCAGCTGGCAATTCCCTGCTCGTCATGCTGAAACACCGTGAGGGACGTGCACAAATACGAGTGACTGACAGTGGAGCAAATGAAGAAACGGCTTTAACTTAATGCTCTCCAAAACCCATGATAATCTACTTGCGTTGGAAAAATGGCCATGCAGTCCACACCACCTTTCCCAAAGCATGTTCCTTTCTACCCTCTTCTCATTTTACTACAATGGTTCACAATATTTTTCTCATTTTACATATGAAATTGTTCCATTTAACTATTATGAATTTAGGTACATTTTTATTAATAAGATCCTTGGTAAATGTAACCTTTGTCAGGTCCTCTCGACATGAGCCAAAAGCTTGATAAAGATCCAATAATTCTCATAGTGTGCACAGTACCGTTAAATTAAAGCATGGTTAATTACTGCCACTGCTGGTGGTCTCCAAACCCTCCACTAGATATTTAGGCACTTTACACATTTTTTACTAACCAACAACAACAGTCTAAGTCAAAGAGGCAGACTTGTTTTGTAAGCGCCTATAACAACCTCTGGAGAGACAACGTACTGTGACCTGCTGGGGGCTCACTACCCATGTGCTGTGTGTTATTTGAATCAGGAAGGGTAAAAATATACCGTTATAGTGGGAGAGTGGTAGGGGGTACATGAGGGGGTGTCGGGGGGGACAATAGGGGACTGGCATTCAGGTGTTCGGAAAGAGGTGACACAGAGGACTCCCTGATGAGTTTCATCAATGGGTTTTTCTTTTCCATCGTCTTTGATCCAACACCCAATCCTCTTGCATACACAGGGGAGTTCCACTGGGATCTCGGCAGGCTGGCCAGCCGATCCTGCTCCCGTGTCAGAAAACGAGCCTCCTCGTAATAGCAGCAGCGGAGTCACAGCGGCGAGCTCCCGCTTCTGACTCATTCCTTTTGACATCGTTTAAATACTTGTCCAGAATAATGGGTGGAGATGGCCAGGTTATATACTGTGAGGCAACAGGAGGCACAATCAGAGCTCAGTGCTGGGTTCGTGCGCCCAGCTCCACCCTGACTGTACTCGCCAGTGAGGCCCAGCAGCTACCTGTTCAACAGCCCAGTTAGACACAGCTGAGCTGAACACAGCCGTGGACTGGAAGGAAAGATAGAGGGCCCACCTGTCTATGTAAAAACACTGGATTTTTCATTTCCTCTGGTGCCATCTTGATGTTTCAGGTTCAATTTTATCTGGGTTTAATTTAATGATTAACATCACAGAAAATGCCTTCATATGAAAAACATCTAGCACAGGAATCATGTCACATTTATTCACTGTCCAACTTCTTATGCTGGACAGGTTTGCTGTTGACTAGGAGAACATTTACTGATTTTTGCACAAAGAACACACAACTTTTGAATATGAGAAAAATGTACAAAATCAGAAATGATCATGCCAGTCTCACACTAACATAGGATCAGTGGTGCTCTCTTCAGGGCTCTTTCACACTCTACAGCGGTTGTTCTACAACATTTCTGAACAGCCACTGCAGTGCGCAGACGGACAGAATTTATAGATCACTCGAGGTCAGATGTGTATCGTAACTATATGAAAGCAGCAGCATTAAATGAACAGAGTCTTGGCACCCAGCAAAGCACATTTCAGCTTATCAATCCAATTAACCTATCTCGTGAAAAGCTGCGGTCGTAATCATCTCCCATCTGTTATAGCTGTGTCGACACCATCGTTATTCCTCCACACCAGCCCCCCACTCCCCCTCAACAGACACGTCACCCATCGATCTGATTCATGGACGTGTCGCTCCCGCTCACGCTCACACATTAGCCCCGTATATTACACTAAACAAAATCTTAACGAGATGCTAATTCATTAGCATAGCCCACTGGGCGGAAGCAGAAGAACTTGCACACACAGCACATTAGCATTCTAGGAAAACAAAAGAGTCATAAATGATCGGTTCCCTGGGGAACCATACTATTCAGTCACAGGTCCGCTGTGCTGGTAGAGTATTATGGATTTGGAAACACACATGCAACAGCCACACCATTTCATACATGTGGATATAGTTTTAGTGAAGTCAATTCATGAAGTGCACAACAGTGAGGTCGCTATTGGAACGTAAACTGCTTATGTGCTGAAATCAGGTTGTCGATTAATACACTGTTCATTGATTGCAAATTAGATGTTGCTAAGGTATGTAAACCATGATAGTGCTTTTTTAAAATCTGTTGCAAAAACTAAAACAAAACCATCCATTTTTAATGCTCGGCAATTAATCATATTTTGATATACAAATTGCATACATCTAAACTTAATTCTGGCCCTTCTTCGGTTTGTTCACGTTTCTTAAATAAATCTCTGGATATTGTTTCAATTTAGTAGTGTCCCCTGCACTGTGCCCTGTGCTTCCTGGGATGGGCTCCAGGCCTCATGTTACCCTGAATTGGATAAGCGGTATAGAGAATAGATGGATGGATGCATTTCCAAATGACAAAATCATTACAATCTCAGCAATTATAAGATGTGCATCATTGACATAAACAAAATACAATAAGATTAACAATAATAGTAAGTATAGTAATGAATGTCAATTTTTTCCTCAACAAACCATTTGTGGTTTAAAAAAAAAATCTGCTCCATATAATTTGCTCCCACTCAAACTATAGGAACTAACAACCAGGTTTCAACCACTTCCTGTTTCTGGATCACAACAGAGTTGTATAACCAGGCTTAAAAGCTGAAGTTGCATTTGTGAGGTTACCCCATCTCCTCTTCAGTTGTCAGAAGCACTGGCTTCAGTGTCCCCTACATATGTCTGACCCATACACAGTGACACATGCACACTTATTCCCATACCATGAAACGTGGCACAGTTCACAACGTCTGAACAAAAGATGAACAACAATGTCCTTCAGGGCAAGGGGCAAAGGTCAAGGAATCACATGACACAACAACTGTATCTGACTTTAATGAACATGAAAAGGTGAATTGTCTGTTCACCCCCCGGAAACCGGGTCATCACGACCAGACAGCACTTGTCAATGCTGCAAATTAGGCTCCTAGCACAGGTTACACACACCAAAGCAGGAGTTCACAAGCAAGAGCTATATCAGAAATGCAGTCTACTGAAGGAAGTATGTTATAAGGCATTATGTTAATTCACTCACTCAGTATATGCGCTTATGAAGAAATGCTTGCAGTTTTACATTTGAGTCATTTGCACAGCTGAATGTTAAGCAAAACTGCATCAGATGAGATAGCGGTTCATGTCCATGGAGTGAAATCTCAAGGACAAAAAACAAGATTTGAACCTGCAACTTGTAATTTCAGCCCTTTTGTAAGGCTGAGTTTCCTGATGCTTTTATGTACATCATCTCATATATGTTTATGTTACTCACCAAAAAACCATTACAGCAAAAAATTACAAACACAAACCTATTTCAATGTTTTCTTAAACATTTTGGATACTGTTGTGTTCTGTTTTTAAAACAAATGCATTCATTACTATCTACTCTTCAATAAACAATTGCTTTCTAAAATTATTATATCGTTTGAATAGAATTGACTAGTTTTTTTACCTTTAATTTTCCATGCACATCTATAAAAATTGCTTCTGCTTGATGTTCTCTTTCTTACAGTTTCTATGCCATTTTAATAAGTTGAATGCACACCTGACAATAGCATTCCAGGGATAATCAAATATGGTTAAATTCTCATTTAAAAACTGTAAACCATCTTCAGATCTCCACCTTGACTTTGAGTGATATAAATGCAACTGTAAATCACCTTGGAAACCACATGCAGATTATTTCATCACTTCGAGAGCAATTTCCCAAAACCCAAGACGCCAAAGAACCATGCGTAGTGTCAAGAAGAACAGGCCAAAAATATGGCGAAACAACTGTTCACAAGTAGTTGAAGGCAAAATTAATTAATTAAAGGTGTCATAAGCTTAATGTGCCAGTTCTTTACTGCACTGTGCTAGAGGCACATGCTTTCCCAAATGCGTCATTTTGTTAGCAGACTCTCACCTGTGTACCTCCACCAGGCATTGGCTTTACTGATTGTCCCAGTCCCTGTTTATGCTTCCAGTCACTGTCAGGTAGTGGTGAAGACTTATGCCCAGTAGGGACTGGACATGCCAGTAGAGGGGTTGAAATATTCACACACTCCCATGCAGGGCTCTCAGTCCCCTGTGCCCACCTGACCAGACAGTTGTCAGATTTGAAGCACCAGTTCACAAACCTTTGTAAGCTCTGCCCCCCACACTGTTATGGGAAATTCTGGAAAGGCTCCATGGATCCCCGGTGCTATTTCAGTGGTTCTTGTGTGCCATTGTGTACTGTGGCAGAGCTAGTTCTCTTTCCTTGGATGAAACAGATCATCCATGTTGGAATTTTGCCCCTCTCATCTCCTTCCTTACTGTCCAAACACCCCGGGGCCCCCCCCCCCCCCCACCCAACAAACAAAAAAACAAAAAAAAAAATAAAAAAAAAAAACAAAAAAAAAAAAAAAAAAAAAAAAAAGAAAAAAAAAAAAAAAAAAATAAATAAAAAAAATAAA
>JABJVR010026456.1:2762-36302 GCA_025773905.1 Chitala chitala
CTGTGGTGTGTAAAGGGATCAAGACTGTAGCATGGAGTGGGCTCAGACCGTGGTGTCTAAAGGGTTCAAGACTGTAGTATGGAATGGGGTCAGGACCGTGGTGTGTAAAGGGTTCAAGACTGTAGCATGGAATGGGGTTGAGACTGTGGTGTGTAAAGGGATCAAGACTGTAGCATGGAGTGGGCTCAGACCGTGGTGTCTAAAGGGTTCAAGACTGTAGCATGGAATGGGGTCGGGACCGTGGTGTGTAAAGGGTTCAAGACTGTAGTATGGAATGGGGTTGGGACCGTGGTGTGTAAAGGGTTCAAGACTATAGCATGGAATGGGGTCAGACTGTGGTGTGTAAAGGGTTCAAGACTGTAGCATGGAATGGGGTCAGACCGTGGTGTGCAAAGGGTTCGAGACTGTGGTGCGTAAAAGGTTCGAGACTGTAGCATGGAATGGGGTTGAGACCGTGGCGTGTAAAGGGTTTGAGACTGTGGTGTGTAAAAGGTACCACCTCCTTTGCCAAATGATATCAATTACAAATATGACCCTGTGAAGACTGTCACACTAGCTAGGGAGATTTCCCCTTTGCATTTGATCATCGTTGCTTCCTTGCAGCTCATCGAGTGGTTTCAGGAATGGCTGGCCACCACACAGAAGACAGCAATGGCTGCCTGCTCGATTGCCTTTGGTGACCCGTACATAGCATGTTCTCCAATGTTACGTTGAAGAACTATAAAATGTCATGCTGTAATGCCATCTCCAGGCCTCAACTTCACAAAACTTTTTTCATGTTTTGTCTTGTTCATGAAAACAGGGTAGGTTGTGTGCGATTTTTCGGCTGACAGAAGTCATGACATTGCAGTTTAGCCCTTAAACGTATAGTTACACACTGACAGGTAAGCCTTATTTACCATATGCACATACATCACCAGTGTCTGCTTACAATCATAAGCCTTTGTTAAGTTAAGAAGGCAATGGTAAAATATATTAACATAATAAGTTAACTGCACCTATCTAGTGTATAACGCTACATGTTAAAACTTTTACATTTATTCATTTGACATATGTGTTACGATGAGCCGGCGCTGACTGTCTTGGTCAAGGACACACCTGGTGGCTGGGCTGGGATTCAAACCGGGAAACTGCTGCATCCCAGCCTGATGTTCTAACTGTAATTAACTGTAATAGTTGCTCAACTGAAAGTTCCATGAAACATCACGACAACATCTGCACTAATGTGGCGATTCCTTACGAACGCTTGAGTTTCGGTTATTGTCCCTGAATGTTCTGGCCACGACACTGCAGCCTCTGCTTGCTGTTCTTGGCTGCATTATGACACATGATTCAGCCACTCTGCTAATTGTTACTAGCTGAATGGATTGTATTCGGAAGCAATGATTATTAGCCGTGGTTTTTTTCCTTTTCCGACAATGACTTCATGTGCCATTTCAATACAAGACAAAATAAGTTTTTTTTTTCCCAGAAATCCACGCTGTAGCACTGAAGCGGCATAATTTACATGTGAAATACCTAGAGAGTGAACTAATTCCTCTGCTAATGGAGACTTAGACAAATTTCCCATTCTGTTTTCAAAAGGTCCAGTGTCTTAAAATTAATTTGACTTCCATGATAAAAGTTATAAATGGTTTTCAAAGAGGGATTTATAAACGAATAAACATCAGTAGAAAAAGAGTTGATCCTAGAACAGAAGAAGCCTCCCAGATAACAATTTATCATGGATCTCACCTTGGAACCGAACATAATTAAATTAATTAATTACGTGACCTCATAATTAAATTACTTTACAAGCTTGGCTGGTGCTTTTATTGAAAGCAATTTGTCCAGCTCAAAATGACATATTTATTATTTATTAACTTATTATAGCTGGATAATAAATAATTCTCTGGCCTCGTGGTCCAGATTACAAAAGCAGCTCCTTTTGGATGTAAACCAGCCACTTCTTCAGACCACAGGTCCAGATCTGTATCCACTGCACATGTGTACCCGACAGGTAAAATCCAAAATACGCTCTTGAATTTAGTCACTGTACTTCAGATACTAAGAAAAATGTTGGACACATGTATGTGTTATGTAGCTGTGTTATGTATGTAACAAATTTCTTGATCAAATTTTGATTAATGGCCAGAAATATTTTCTTCACTTTATTTAACATTTCACAGAAGTGCCTATCAGGTAAAGGGATGTATGTGTATTTGGGTAAATTTGCACTTATGGACACTACAGTTCTCACAACTTTCAAGCTTTTACTCTACAATGATATCAGTAGTGAACAGCAATTTACAAATAATAAAGACAGGTGTGTGCACTGGCTGGGTAGTTTCGGGTTATTTCTAAAGTTTTACGCATACAAATGATATTCTGCTGCAGTATAGATCTTGTCCCAAGTTGAGTATCTTGAAGTCTACACCAAAGTCCCTCTAAGACTGTTTCTCCTTCCATGTTCTTGTGTATGTTAACATGTTCTCCAGTCCTTACAATGCTTGACTGTGTGTTCCCTGAGTAAGCAGGATAATGATTACACAGTGCCTAAAGGCTCAGTCACGGTCATTTTACACCATAGAATCGTCCTTTATAAACCGTTTTGAATAGAAAAACCTGTACTTTTTTCCAGTTTGATATTCTTAGGAGTTTGTTTGAATCAGTAAAAATCAGCAAGAATTATGCATTTCATTTTTCTTCTGAAATTAATGTCGCACTCAAGCGAAGCATACCTATGGAATGGAAAAGCGAGGACTAGGTGTTGACACCTCGCTCAGCTCGAGTTGAGAAGAAGACCACGCAGGTGCGGTTGGTCATTTACCTTTCCAGCAGATAATGACTGCATTGGTACCCATTACATAATCAACACACGCTTTCCAGCTTGCCCCGATAAGTGACGTGTTTCAGCTGCTTTTGGACTAAGGAAATTAAGTGTTTCAAAAACATCTCCGTTCATTTCCATAACAGCCACTTAGGAGTTTGAGTTTCAAAAAAGAAAAAGTCTCCATTATCTAATATCTGCAGACTGATTAATTGAACTTGGTGGCCTGACTTCTCCTGGAATTAGAACTAGGTAAAATTAGATTGACGAAGGCAGCACACATGTTTTTCCTTTAAAGACTGCATGTACCTCGTCAAATATTTCATCGTTAATAAGAAGGCTTGTGCGTTGTTTCCAGAATGCGGCTGCTGGCGGTTTTTAAAAATCTCCCTAAACCCTTGAGTCAGAAAGCTATCAACTTAATCTGAGTAGGGGCGTGCCAGGCAGGCAATGAAACACAACTGGTGTTCTTCCTTGGATGACGTGCCCTTTGGAGGTCACAAAAATCCTGCAATCTGTCGTGTTACTACTTCACATATGAGTGATCATGGTCTACTCTTTTTTGGGTTTTGCTGAACAAAGAGATTCCATACTGCTGCTATTCCTTCCTATTGTACTTTGAACATTTGACCCCACTCCACATTAAGACAACTTCATTAGAAAATTTGCCAATGCCATAGATCAAAGGTAGATCTTGTAACAGTTGTGACAATGTTACAAATGCTCTATGTTTGCATATTTAGAAAATTTAATATTGAAACATTTTCATTATTTGTGCACAATCCTTCTATGTTTTTATGCTTTGTATTGTATTTTATTGTGAGTATTGTAGCATCCTATTTACAAATCATATTACTATGGCAACTACAAGTGACTGTAATGACATGACTACCAGCCAGAATGTGTATTCAGACAAGAATTTCAGGCAGGTGTAACATCAAAAAGTGTTTGTGATTTTTTTTTTTTTTAGCTAGACTTTTTAAAAACATAGTTCTCTGCTCCGTGTGGTAGTTGTCCAGCAGGCTGGGGAAGTCTTGTTTAATGGGTAGTGGCACCCAGAAGTGGTGTTTGCTGGGTGGGATTGTCCTTAACGCTTCACACGCACAGCACAGTGGCTCTTCTGTGTGTAGGTGAGAGGCCGGTGAGACGGGTTCAAGGCCAGCTGGTCGCCATGGCGCCCAAGCGTGTTGCTGACCTCGGGGTGCCTGAACAGAGAGCCGAGGCTGTGTTTTCGGAGAGCTTGTGTAATGAATGGGCTTCCATGAAGCTGTGAGATTTGGAAAGAGGTGGAGTAAGGAAAATGAAAGAAGAAGGTCTGGCAGGGGAGGTGGTGGTGGGGAGGGGTTTGGTTTTTCAAAAGTCACTTCATATTCCCGGTACCTGGCGCTGCCTAGCACCAATTTCCACACAATTACCATGATAATGACGTGCAGAGATTAGGACGATGGTTTGGGAAACAGAGGGGAAATTTCAGAATGCTCTGAGGCTGGGGTTTTATTAGCTACAATCATAACTGTTTAATTGGACAGGTGGAACAGCATGTAAGGGGTCAGCTGGAGGTTCAGAGCGGGAAAATTTTGAAGCCCCCTCCCCCAGTCCAGACCATCAGCCAAGTTTTAGGACATAACAGAGGCTCTCAGCGAGGATAAAATGAGATCAGACCCATTATGCCCAGAGGATAATACACCTCACTGTGAATGGGAAAACCATTAAACCTAGCTTTTTTATTTGCCTTCCTTCCATTAATGAGTACAGTCTTCCAGCAGATAGGCCATAATGCAAAACTGTGATAATTACCATGTGATTATAATTGCAATGTGATATTACATTTTTGCCGTTTTATTTGACATATTTAATTGAAGAAATGCAGTGTTGGGTGTTTGCAGACTGGTTATAAGATAACGATAATTAACTGGGAGATTTATGTAATGATATTATTGCACTTTGCTGGTAGGCAACAGCGTGGCTACACAGCCTTGCTGGCAATGTGTTCAGCCTTTCTTTCATGATCTGGTGGCAGGTGTGTACTGATCATGCTCAGACTGTAGCTTCAGTCTGGTGAATACTTCAGTAGCAGTATTATGGAGTGCTGATCACTATACAAGGGTCAAGTTAATGGTGCATTTTAAAACCCAGCTTACAGCATCCACAGCAAACTGTTTTCACACGTGTCTGATACGTGTTGGTACTTATGGGAGACAAATGTTATAATTTGTGCCTAAAACATGCAGCTGCTTGTCCTTTTGCAGGGTCATGAGTGGCAGGGAACCTAACCCAGGCAGTCTACAGCATAGGGTGGGGACCACCCTGGACAAGGTGCCCACCCTTCACAGGGCGCATGCACGCGCACACACACACACACGAAGACCAATTTTGAGTTCTCAGTTTACATTACCTGCAGATCTGCACCTAAACTCAGATTTCACCCCAGAATCTTGAAGGTGTGAGGCAACAGCACTACCCACTGGGCCACCATGTCACCCATCATTATGTCACGTCTCATGCTTAGCAGTCAGTGCAGTCCAATCACATAGCTTACATTTTTAGCACAAGAGCCAAGCGACTTTCTTCATGGATCAAGGGAAGGTCCTCTGCTGGAGCCAAGACTTTGGATGATAAGTCCAATTCCTTCTCTGCTGCAACTGGCCACCTTGCTGTATGCAGATATTCGTCTTGGTCTCATCACATGTTTGTACCCATGGTAGTGACAGACTGTCATTACAGTCACCTCTGCTTGCGCTTCTAGTTGTTGAAGCAGCCTATGTAAGCCAGGCCACAAGCCAGCCAAGATCTGGCCTTCTAGTAGCCTTTGCCGTTGTCTGTGACGTCCTCCATGCCACGTGCACCACTTCCATTTCTGCCTTATGGAGGACGGCAGCAGTGATCTGAAGCAGATGAACCCCCCCCCCCCAAGTCCTCATCACGCCGGAGAGATTAAGTTATACAGCCTTGGCTGGGTCCACAATAACAATCAGAAGCATTTGTGTGTCAGAAATATAAAATAGTAAGTAATATTCCTCAGAGAAGGTCGCACATATGGACCTGATCATGTTGTGGAACGGCGGTCCCAGATCCTGAGTCTGATTGCTAATTGGCCTCCGCTGCCAGAGGGCCCTGCCGTTTCCACGGTGACGGTTTGCTCTTCAGCGTATCATTTTGGAGCAGTTCGTGTGTCGCTGTCTGAAATGTCGTCTTCCCCTGGATGGTCTTATGGAGGAAGGAGGCTGGTTTGGTGGAAAACTGGGGGCCTCCAGGTTGCTATGCTCCCCACTAAGTTGGCACCATGAGGCCATAAGGCACCACGAGAAAGTGATGCCGTCCCTTCATGCTGAAGCTTCTTGCCCTGGGCATGTTCTCCATCCGATCTGGGGGAGATGCATGGTGCGGACGTGACAGGGGCTTTCAGTGTGAGGTAGCTGCACACAGGATTAGGTCAATAAAGCATGTTGAGATGCACTATGGGTAATGGATATTAAGTGTAAAATGGGTCATACTAAGAGTGTTGAAATCTGTGCTTTGAGTGAAGAAGTAACAAGAGGCCACAGGCTGGGAGTCAGGCATGGGTCGTCGTGCCGACAGCTCTGGAGTAATGTGATCGATGTTCTGCTGCTCAGTAAGCCATCGACACCCTGTCTTCTCTGGGCCCGATGGCTGGCTTAGCTCCCAAAGCCCTGCTACTACGTTGCACTGTGGCCCTGGACTGGCTGACCCATAGTGCCATGGGCAGGAGACCCCTTAGAGGTTTCTCCCATGGTGTTTAGTGAGCCTTTGATGTCTTGGTGCATTTTTTGCATTTATGGTTTCTCCTTTGCAATGTGAAAGGCTTGGCTGTGTGTGGTCATGTCATCTGATCAGTTACCATGACGCTGACAGTGGGTGCCATCACCCAGAGATAGCAGTGACCCAGAGAACACCAATATCTTCTTTCCTCAAGCAATGCCATCCAGCTTCTCAGGACCCCCACTCACAGGATATGGCTTCTTTAGCTCAGTAACTGGTAACACATTGTGCCACCTGTAGTTTGACGGCTTGATCCAATTTTTTTTTTTTTTTTTTTGTATTTACAGGGGGCCACCATGAAAAAGGGTGAGTGCACAGGGGCCATCGTCGTGGTTCAAATCCTGAGGGATGGAGACAAGACCAGGAGTGGTGAGCTGTGAAGGACTTCAGCCAATCGTGTGCTTTCCCTCCAAACATCACCGCCGCTCGCACTACATTTATGTGAGAGATGGATGGAGTGAGCGTGAACGCCAGCCTTGAAAAGAAAGCCGTCTGGGACCGGTTTGTAGCTCATAAACCTTGTGGGGGTTTTCCTTTCATGACACACGTAAGTTTAAGTGGGACACCACTTGCCTTTTTACTAGTACGCTGTTCTGAAATGTGGGGTATTGTTTAAGAACGATACCTTCTGAGCTGGTGTTGAATGTCCTGAGAGGTGTGCTCTGAACTCGACATCCAAAGAGCCATGGCGGACTCACGTATGTACTCTGTATGAAGCTGTGTGTCTGTGTCTGTTCGTACATCCACATACGTTTGCCCATACAGAAATGTGTCTATGTTTTACATGTCTGTCTGCGGTGTGTGTTTTTGTGTGTCTATATTTACACATCAGTATATGTAGTGAAACCGTGTCTAAGGCTGTTTCTCTGTATGTAGGCATATTTGCATCCATCTGTGCCTACACGTCCGTTAGTCTGTGTATGGTTTTATGTGCCACTGTCTGCATTTTTGTGTGTTTGTGTCTGTTTTTATACCTCCACGAATGTAACAACCCATGTAGCCATAGTCTTGTGAGGGATGTGCGTCTTTTAATGTAGGTCTGATCCATAAGGTTGATGAGCTCAGAGAAGTCAATGGTTTTCCAATGAAGGACAGGTGTCTGGAGGAAATCCCATTTTGGTATGGCCTGTGTGTGAAGCTCAGTGAGGTACCACATCTGTAGTTCTTCTCCTGGAGTTTACAGTCTAGGATGGGGGCTGACAGTTCAGCGTTGTTTGCTGTTGTACCTCAGAGATCTGTTTCACACAGCTTTTGGACACGGCACAGTGACTCAGTAGGTAGCATTGCTGTCACATCTGCAAGGTCATGGCTTTGAATCTGGCCCCCATCACTTTGCGGGAAGTTTGCACGAACTCCCGGTGACCGTGTACCGTTTCTCTGGCTGCCTCAGTTCCCTCTCGCAGTCTAAATATGCGCTTCAGCTGAATTATTGGCTTTAAACTGCCCCTAGCATGTGTAAAACTACCTTAAAAATGCATAATGCTGCCTCCTTCTGAGAGGGTTGTAGACCATACACGTTCCTCTTGGTCAGGTCAGTACTTCTTAGTGGTGGAGATAACTTCAGAGATGGTTACAGCACTGACCTTGACTTTACATTGTTCCACTGCCGTGACATCATGAAGGGCCTCATTGGACAACCCCTCTGTGTGTTCAGTGAAAGCCAATCATCAACCTCTTTTTCTTTGTTACAGGCTCAGTCACTAGGGGCCATGACATTTAAAGTAATAAAGGCAGTAAACCAGACTCAGGACTTAATGATCCTAATGAGCCCACGGTACGTGGTACAGCAGCAGTAATACTGACCGAATCGTGCACGTTCAGTGGGTGTAGTGAGAATGTGTGTGGTAAAGTGTCAATACACAGCGTAGTCTTTTGAAAGCATGTAGTGAACTTGCACCTTGAATCTTCATGTTTGTTCTTTAATGTGAATCAGCTGAAGGTCCTCTGCAGTGTTGCCCCTTGGAACTTGAACATGTCTGTTTTCCATAACCTCGTTCTTGTCTTCTCCAGTCCTTAATCCCCACCTGTATTTGTCAGCCCTGTCTTTTTTATGTCAGCTCAGTCTTCACTGCCGTTTTTTTTTGCTGTTACCAAAATACCTTAAAGTGCTGATAATTGCGTGCACATGTGTAAAAAGGAGAAGGAAGGTCTCTTGACCAAGTGGCGTTGGCATGCGATCATTAGGGCCAGACGTGGACGTCTCAGATTCAAGCAACAGGTCCTCAGCAGTCCGTAAATCAGTGAAAAGCAATGCCGTTATTTCTTAGAATATATCCCCCCGCCCGACCATGCATGCCGGCCACCCCAGACCATGATTCACTGTGACAGAGCAGCTCTAGATTCGGACGCCCGCTGCTGGGTGAGGGATCATTGTCCCAGCTGCATTTTCTAGTCATTTTTTTTTGTTGCTTGAGATGTGTTGAAGATGAATGAGTGCTGACAGTTTCGTTTGCAAATAGGTTTACATAAACGATGTTGTACAAAAACAATATACTGTCCCAAACAGCAAGATTCTGTGCATTAACAGCAGGTGAACTGTAGAAACGTAGAGGTGGAAATTGTGTGGTCTATGAATGATCTGTCAAACTAAGAAGATGCAGATATTTCAGCTGATGGCTGAGGCCTTACCTTACACCTTAACTATATGTAATTACAGGGCAGTGTATCCCTTACAGAGTGTGTGTGTGTGTGTGTGTGTGTGTGTGTGTGTGTGCATGTGTGTAAAGGGGACTAGGTGAATATAAACCTGGACTTTCTCAGAGATCTTTGTTTACAAGTTTAACCTAGATGAACCGAAGACTATGAGGACACCAGTGGACAGCAAAAACAGCTCAGGTGAACGCAACGAAAACCACGATGCTGACACTGCTTGTTTTCTCCTTCCTGTACATTTTCAGGTGTCTTTTTACCTATGGTCCTAATGAGGACAAAGTGATCCCTTGTAAGGACAAGTGGTCCCTTGTAAGGAAGCTGGGCTGGTATTCCAGATCAGACACGCCTCTGAGATCTTGAGCACGGATGATGCTGCCTGGTGGCGGGCCAGGTGCCACGGAGACACGGGAGCTCAAACTGGCGTGGTCCCTTTGAAACATTTTCGGGAAAAGTGAGACACCTGGAGGAGGGCACAACTTGTGCGTACTCCCCTCATCCATCCCATGCAGGGCCCAAATGTGTTTGACTCCTGACGATGAGAGGAATTACTCTCCCCTGCTCAGTGCCAAAATACTTTGGACTTCCGTGCCTGTCCGTCCTGACATAAGTTATGAGAGAAACGGACAGCGCTGGTACCGGTCCATTTTGGACGGCGAGTGGGTGGAAAATTGCGCATCAGTGGCTCTGGACGAAGCAGCGGTGCGCAATACAGAGCTCAGAGAGTAGCAGTTTCTTGGCCTCGCCTCGGAGCTCAAATATGCGAAGACTTTCAAAGATTTCAACAGCAGCTGAAGAAGACGGTGTTGTGTTTGACTTCTGTTCCTCATTTTAGATGGACATTTAAAGGGACTCTGATTAACGCTATAGAATGCGTGACTCAGTCCAAGGCACTAAGATCTTTTTTTTTTCATCTTGCATTCAACGAGAGGATCATGTTGCAATGCCCTCTTATCCCACTTCTGGACATCGAGGTGCCACGCTGTGGACAACAGGAGTCCACACAGGTGGTAGCTGAGCATCCACAGCATCCCCATTGCTTTTTTCTTGCATCCCGTCAGATTGGTGGGTTTGACGTACCGTTATGGCACATTGACGGCCCACCATTCATCCCATGCTCCATCAACATATCATTCTCTCCGTCAAAAAACTGATAAAGTTATAACCTCTTTTTCTATTAACGCAAGTGCTGTCAAAAAGCATTTGAAAATAAATCCCTTCCTTGATTTCGTGGACCTTCACAGGCTGTGTGTAACGATCCAGACATGCAGACAGGAGCTGGTGGACCCACTCGCAGACTGCTGCAGTTTATTAAAAACAATAACAACGTCCAAAACGCCAGTCGAAAAACAGGTGCAAGTCAAACTATCCGCTGAGGTCCGTCTGAAACATAGGTGGTATGGGGTGAAGACAGGTAGCAGAAGTGGGTTGGAAAATGAGTGACAGCAGGTAAAGGAAGCGGTCAGTATCTGCCATTGAACAGTAGTACTTTGCATTGAATCATTGGCAACTGGGATTGTAAACAGAGATAAATAAATTTTTATCATATTTATTAATCCCAAAGAGAGATTGCTTCTCTGCATTTAACTCATCCCACCCATCACTCTGGGGGGTGCGGGGGACAGCCAGCCACATGCAGTGTACGGGGAGCTCTCATTTGAGTGTTTTGCATGAGGGCACACCTGGCCGGACTGGGATTTGAACCAGGAGACGTCCAGATTGCTGCCTGATGGTCTACCTATTGAGTTAGCAGGCCGCTAATAATAGTCCTAAGATAAAGGTGTAGTTAAGGACATTCTTGTGGGCTGAGGAGAGGTGTGGCTGAATGGGATGTGACACTCTCAAGAATTCAGCCACATAGATGTTTCTTGAGGGGGAATTATGATAATCTGAGCTCAGTGATTTAAAGCACTGAACTCCTTGCGTGTGATCAGTTTTAATATAACTGAAAGTACCTATCCATTACTTTGCTGTAAGTCAGTCACTCGTTCTGAACTCTAAAGTGAACTTAGGCCAACTGACAGGTTTCGTCCCAGTGCGTAGTCTTGAGCTCAATGCAAATTAGTGGGATTATGATTTTCTATAACTTTACCATGTGGCTTCTGGCAGCACCCTGCCAGTAGGCTTCTATAAAGGAACAGGAAGAACACCCACATGGTCACATAAGGAAATCCTCACACCACTGGGATATTCCAGGCAGGAATTATGTGAAATGTGTCAAATTCCCAAACGCCTGCAAGAATACGTTTCTGCCTGTTTCCGACAGTCTAAAAACTGCGTTTTAAACGGACGCTTACTAAACCGCTTCCTTTATATCGTGTGGAATAATTGAGAGAGAATTTCAAACCGAGTATTTTGCACAGATCGAATGTCCAGTTTTCTTGTCTGATCATAGACAGAGCGACAGAGCAAAATTGCAAACTAAAAGCAAAATTGGAAGAGACACAATTAGGCAGTTTAGGGATGTGCATCATCTACGTATGGAATTTTAAACAGAATTTATAACAGGTTCCTCGCCGCGTGGAAACTTTCTCGTATCGTTGGAAACGTGTCATTGGTTAGTTCACAGACATGTTTCTTCAATAAACCTCATCTGTGTACTGGCTAAGCTCAGAGTGACATAAGGCTGTGTCTTAATAACATTCTTATGGAAACAACAGTAGGGCATTGTACACCTTTTGTAATAAACAAACGACACGATCAGATGGCAAATACAGGCCAGCTGAAGTCATTCTTTTTCAGACATACACAATCTATCACTAGCCTTAACTATACCTTCTTGTCTGTAGAAAGAGATTACCAGGATATGTGTTGTGTTTATTTTACAGGAGAGACTGGCTGCGGTTGTCATTTTCCTCGATGATTTAGCAGAGTCTCTGATGGCTGCAGAGTCAGCCTAATTCAAGTCCCACTCTTAGCTTGTTTGTTATCACGAACGCATCCTCGAATTACAGACTGCATCCTCAAGCACGAAGCTGTGTCTCCATGTACATGTATGTGTTTCTATGTTGTGTGCACGTGTGTATATGTGTGCACACGTATGTGTTTGAGAAAGCAGTGCCGCGGTGCTTCCTAACCCAGACGTGGACTTCCTGCAGGAGTCCTGCAGCCGCTTTGGCAGGCCAGGGTCTGAGCGTGCGCTAACTGCAGCAGTCCTGCGGGTGTATCCGCACGTCGCTTTGCATCAGGCTTTCTGCAGTGATGGGTGGCATGGCCGCGGAAGCCCTTTGGTCAGCCTGCGCTTGGCGCTCCGGGATAATGACAGGCCTCTTTGTCCCTGCAGAGCCGCTGCTGGTCAGAAAGCCAAAACAATAACATCGCTTCAGCTCCCTCAACACTTGTGTTTTTGCAGGTTTTATTTTTTGAAATAATAATAATTCAAAAAATCAGATCTAAAGCAAGCAGAAATGTTTAGCTTTCCCTTAAAACGGCTACTTTGTTATCTAATTTCCCTTCCTTTTCATATCCTCTCGGTTTTAAGTGCGCATTTTTCTGCCATTTTTGATTGATAGGGAAAGTAGGTTGAAAAAGGTTCTAAGGGCTCGGAGAGCGCTGCAGCACCGTGGAGCACTGTTTTCAGAGGACCCGTGGCCACGCGCTGTTTTTCTTGAAAGCACAGCTGTCGAAGCTCTTGGTTCAAATCAAAGAATTGCAACACAAATAGGCACACGAGTTAAACCATGCCATCCTTTTGTCTTGGCGGGACTAGTGGTCCGCTTTGTTTTACATTTACTTTGTAATACTCCACTGAACTGTGGTTAGAACAAAGTAGCAAAACACTTAAAACATTACAAAGCCGATGCAGATTTCTTTTCGAGGTTAAATATGTGTGTAGCATTTTCGGTCCACAAATGTAATACAACACATCACAGCTGCAAAAGACACGACATGCATTTACGTGTGTGTATTCTATGTATGGTACTGTTTACCATGCTTGCTGCCTTTGTTTTTTTTGTTTGTTAACATGCAGGTTTTGAACGTGGCAGGTGTCTGCTTTGCTCTTTAGAAGATCTTTATTTTTTTCATGCGCCTTGCAATTTTGTGTGTCTTTCCTCGTGCTTCCAACAGGTGGGGAGACAGACGGTAGCACTCGTAAACCTGCACTGCTCTCCCATGGGATATGCAGCCTTGTTTCATTGGCCAGCCGGAACAGTCAATCAAACCACGACCCACTTGCAGAACAGGTCATGTTTTCTGGCTGCTAGCGGCTGCCAGTCAAAGAGAAGTTGCCCCTCCCTTGAAGCCTGCTTCCCTATTTGACCTTGGAGATAAGTAAGTTGTCTTGCCTGAGACTGCACCATCTGTTTCTGCCCACTCACACTATTAGCTGTGTTGTGGCATTTGGCGACTGTGCGATGTCTTAAGTATATTTGCAAATGGCACATAGAATGGTAAACAGTATCATGTTGCGCCGCTCGCTGCCTTTATTTACATTTCTAAAAATGTTTTGTCAAACAATCTTGTTTGTCCTGAGGAAATTCTTTTGTGTATTATTTTATAAATATGGTTGCCTAACTTAAAGTGTGCTGATGTTTTTATGTTAGGGATAAATAACTTACTGCCTTAATGCTCTTAACGTTTGATGTTGTGTGTCTCTGGTATGAACAGAGGACGTGAACTACCCCAGCATACAGGGAACGTTCCCATAATGTCCACTAACATTCCCTGAACATTCTGGATACTGTCAGTGGCACACTCTCTGATGAGGCACCTGCTTCCAAACTTTGTACACTCTCCTCCATCCCCATCCTAAACCCATACTTTTATTTCAACCTGCTTTGGCCCACTGGCAATAAATACCCCTTTGACCGAACTAGAGAATGTGTTTAATGCTCAGTTAACTTCTTATGAGTCACGTTAACAGCCGTGTCTTGTTGGTACTTCGGGGAAGCCCACAGATAGCTCCGAAAGCGCGTGTAATTGAAAGCAACGGCTCACTTCCTGTTCTGTGCTCAAAAGGTCCACGTGGAGCTTTTCTGTTGAAGAGATCCTTTCAAGTCCCAGTAATTAAGGCCTGCTCTTGAACCGGCTGACTGGGGTTTCAACTTTGTTTGTTGGCAGGGAAAAAAAAAATTCTTTATTGTGCCGTCTTTAACCACAGGTACTCTAGCAACAAACCCAAAGTTTGATGACTACTGGAGCAGTTCACTGTAGTGGCTGCTGAAGTAAAGCTTTTAAAAGTTCCAGATATACTGGCTAGGGCCCAATCTGACCCACTGCATGGATGTTGCTCTACTTGGGTTTTATGGTATTAAATTGATGGCCTGAAATTTATTTAGGCACTTTTAAGATTCAGTTGACTTAAGGTTTCACAGAAGTATCTCTATTAAGGCCAGTCAGGGATCATGCTTCTTTAGGGAAACGTTTACACGCCTAAGAGGACTTTATGCACTCCAAGGCCCACCCCTCTTCAGTCATACATTCCGTGACCCCTTTCGACCTCTGACCCCTGAACTCCACTGTTTGTGTGACCACTCAGGCATAGCCAGGCCAGCTGTGCAGCCACTCCCAGCACAGTTAATGCAGTTCATATGTCTCGCAGCGATGCTCTCGCCATGTGCGGAAAACCCATAAACTGATGAGTAAATTGTAGGTTCTCAGGGCTGCTCCACCTGCCAGAGGAGTTTGTTCTGGACTCCTAAGGCTGCATTACGGGAACACGGAGAGGCTTTTCCGTAGTGTAGCGTTAACTCCCTTCGGAGAACTGGCCTCTCTTCCTTCCTTCCTTTGGTGCTACTTGGAAATAGGTTTGTGCCTTCTTAAGTCTTGATTATTCCTTCCATTTGTTTGGAAAAGTGCATGTTTTTAACATGGTCTTGGAGTCTCGTGGGAATGACGATGTCATTTTTGTCCTTTAGTCAGCCAGACTGGTGAGAGGGAGCAGGAACATTAAGGAGCATGTAAGGCTTCTTCATACACATTTTAGAGAAGTGTCAAAAATGTGGTTTGTGTAACATGAGATGCAAGTGTGCAGTGCCATGTTGTTTCTGTGCATCCAACAAACTCATTCAGGGTTTTTGACAACTGGTGGGTCCTTTAATATTGCAGTGGTGTCCATGTCACATTCTAGAATATTTCTGTTTAGCGAATTACAGTGCAGCATGGACAGCATCATAATGGCACTGATCCAGAAAGTACATCTAGATTCACAACTCAGCGTAGCCAGTAAAGGGAGCTGAACCAGTACACCTTCCAAAATGGGTCCAGAACACATGGTCTAGGATGGTGTCAGAGTCGTTCTACTGTAAATCTTGTGGACGTGGGCCTCTAGGATTGCAGGTTGGAATCAGGCATGAACATTGTTTGTGGGGAGTTTGCAAGGTCTTCTCATGAATGTTTGATTTTTTTTCCTACAGTCCAAAGTCACATGGTTCAGCTGCAGTGTAGACCTGTAGTGTGTGTCTGTGCCAGTTTCTGAAATGCAAATCTGTAAATTGATGGAGCTCATATCTGGGATTATTTGTTATTCAAAGTTTGGGAAACGCAATGTGCCATTTTGAGTTTTGACATGCAAGTTTTGTTTATTCAAAAAGGTAAGTACGGGATGCTAACTTAAAATGCGAAGCAGGCATGATGTTACTGTACACAAGCACAAAGATGAGCACTTTGACTTCTGATTTTCAGACCTGCAAGTTGTCTAGCAACATGGTGTAGAGAACTGTAGTAGGTCTGAATAGTGTAAGGCTAGATCACATAGCACTGTTTTCTTGGCAGCTTTATAGAGTCAGCCTGTTGTTTTTATTGTTGGTACAGAACGCACACTGTGGTGTTGTCTTCCACACACAGTGAAGAAGCGTATGTGAGTGATTACCCAATGAGGAGAAGGTATTTGGTGCTTCACAAAGGTTAACGCTCTGCTTCTGAAGGGTAACTCAAAACCACACTTGACAGAATAAATAAAGCAATTCCAAAACAAAATAACATTTTTTAAAAAGTATAACAGAAAACAAAAATGAGCAGTTAAAAAAAAACTCAACCATATTAACCAAAAGAACACATGACAATAGAGAACAAATGAAAAAGAACTGGAAAAAAAACATTACGGAGAATAAATTATGATAAAAGGAATCATGGAAATATCAGAGAACATATTCAGTGACACTAGAATGTCTGAATCCGCATAAATACCAATTGAAAACACAACATTTGAGAGAATGTGTTTAAATAAACTATAAACATAAAGTGATTAAGAGAGAACACATTGGCAATAATGCAATACAATACACAATGCAAAGGAACATAACAGAATCTTCCCTAAAACCAAAAGGTAGGCACAATAGCTACTTTGAGTCGTTATTATCTAATGTGCCAATTGTTTAATTAAGCAAATAATATTTTTGTTGAAGGCAGCACAGTGACATGGTGTTTAGCACTGTTGCCTTGCACCTCCAGGCCTGGGGTTTGATTCCCACGTTGGGGTCTGTGTGCGTGGAGTTTGCATGTTCTCCCTGTGATTGGTAGGTTTTCTCCCGGTGCTCCTGCTTCCTCCCACGGTCCAAAGACATGCAGGTTAGGTTGATTGGTGTGTCCAAATTGCCTGTAGTGTGTGTCTGTGCCCTGTGGTGGGTTGGCACCACACCTTAGGTGTTCCCTGGGATGGGCTCCAGGCTTCCCCACAACCCTCACCAGGACTAAGCAGTTAAGAAAATGACTGATATTCTTTGAAATGTTTAGTAGATGAGTTCTTAATTTTTTTTTTTTGTGAAATGTCAGGTTGTTTTGCACTTCAATGCCATGCAAACCAAGAAAAACATTTGACACATGCACCAATTTGGGTTATAAGTTTCAGAGGAACAAAAAAGTGCGGAATTCTTATCGCCTGGAATTTCCACTCAAGCCGGGGTGTTTAGTTTTTTTCATTCTTCGTAAATTAAAAGTCTTCTGTATATAATGTCAAAGTCTGCTCAAAACAACGTTACTTAAAAAAAAAAATGGCCTGGAAATAATATCAACACCTGAATCCAATTAGGACAGTTGGAAAAACAGGGGCACTTTAAAATAATGTATTATTTAGTCCGCATGCTGGTCCACATGACAAAGCTGGAGAGCCAATAAAGTGGCAGGAGCAGCTTTTGAACACAGTGAAGTTCTCCAAATCATCCTGCCGCTTCTGTGCTAAAGCTGAAACAGTTGCCGAACGAATCTGTTTGACACTGTCTGGCGCTCCAAGCTCAAAGGGACATATCAATCAAATGAGCTTACAGATGGATTTGTCTTTTTATTACAGATTTGCCTGTCTGCAATGTATGTTTTCTCCCTGTCATAACTATTTTCAGATTGAGAAACGATTACACAGATTTTGTTAACATGAAGTTGGTTTATTGCTTGAACTCAAATAAAGTCAGGAACTGATGAGGAGGTTTAAATTTTGTGAGATCCCATGGAATCCTGTGTGAAGGTTGTGTGTGTGTGTGCGTGTGTGTGTGTTTTATTCTTTCTCAAATAAAACAGCTCTGGGCAGAGTTCCTGCTGTATGAGACCCACCTCTGCATCACAGACGTACCGGGACGCTTTATCAGTATACAGTCACCCATGTCCAGTCCTATTCCTGAGCACAGATTAATCACCAGTCAGCAGGGACATTGTCTCGGCAGCTCACGAGAAAGACAAAACGGGAAAAACAAATGTTGTCTAATACGAGTCACAATGCAACGCTGAAGGACTTGAGTAGTATTCCGTTAGAGATTGTAACGTTTGGGTAGGCGGCCACATTCCATGTGTGCGTCAGTGGAAACTAGTAGCAGGGTGCCTATCTCTAGACAGCTTCTGGTCGACTCAGAATGCATTGTTTCAATTCAGAGCTTGAGATATCAATCTCCGTGGAGCAGCGGGTCTCAGAGAGCAACACATATTGTGGTTTTCTCCAAGTCCCACAGTAACTGCCACTAGGCATTGAGATAGAGATCGCGTGTTTATATGTCCTAAACTACCCTACATCTGTTGAGGTCACCCATGACTGTTTTCCATCCCCCCTAGTGTTCAGTCTTCAGAATCAGGACTGAAACTTAGAACTGTTGTTACCTAATGTTGTGTCTAAAATGCTGATCTTTACAGAAGGATTTTCACTATTCTCAGTAAGAAAAGTAAAGTGTACAGTGCTTAAGTGTAATATATGAATGAAGGTGATTTTCATTACTCTGTACTATATGTTTTGTGAAGTAGAACCAGACATATATGAAGTCCACCACAATTTTCAACACCACAGCTGTCACAACCCTCTCAGTGCTAACAGTGTAGAGAAATTCATCTTAATAACCCATGACGTTCATACTATTGGAATACACTTCCAAGAAAATCCCACTACTGCCACCATTGGAGCTATACCCTTGAAACTGTTAAACAATGTGGTGACAAACCACAAATATGTACAAAGAGAGTGCTGCAAAAGTCTCCTACAAAACTTGCTGTAAAATATACGATTAGTGGTATAACTTTGTCACTTTTCACAGAACTTCCAGAGTAAGATGTGGTGTCCAGTGGTTTTGGGTTAGTTCTGTTTCAGCCTTGGTGACATACGATGGGTCATTGATACCTGCTTTTTTCCCCATAGATGTGTCTCTGAATCTTCTAACAGTGCAGTGTTTGCCAATTATACCTGGAGTTTATTTCCAAGACATTGGTTTTGTTTCAATTTGGATAGTTGTTACTCAGAAGGTTTTTTTGTTGAGTTTCACAATTGCATAATATTTTACTCTTGATTATTTTTGCTTCATAATGTTGACAACAGTCAAATAATTGCAGATTATCAGTAAACGTGGTTTTATGAAGGTCTCATCACAGTTGTCCCTGGTATCCTCGTTGCATGGCCACGCCCCTGCGTCCTTGTTTGTCTTCATCTACTGTTTGCACCCGCTGTTTGTTTCCTGTCTAGTCGTTTATTACATTCGCCTGCTGTGGAGTGAAGTATCTCGATTCCTTTGTGTGAGGGCCGTGCTCTTGTTGTTCTGACGTTTCTTAGTTTCTTTAGTTTTGTTTTTGTCTTTCTTTTTGTTTTCCCTGCATAGAGACTGTCTGGCATAAGTCCCGTTTGTTTCGGTTTCTGGTTTCGTTGTTTGGATTTTGTTTTAGTTTTATGAAATAAAACTCGTCTTGGCGTTTTAGTGTATCGTGGCATATGTAAGAATATACCATACAAACGATTGCCGTTTTGCCAAGTTAATATAAAAGAAATCATAATGAGTTAATGGGCTGTACTAGTCATTTGGCCAAAAAAACAACACAGTTGTGTAAATTAGTGGATCATCTTTATTGCCAAGTGTTAAAACACACAAGGAATTCTACTCAACTTCAGGGGCTCTCAGTGTGCTTTTTAAGCATTTGAATAAAATAGAATAGAAATTTCTGAATAAAACAGAGTTAAATCAGAAAGACAAAATAACAATATGATATGTACAACGGTTATATTTACAACTTATAACTTATTGCACTGAGGTGTTTGCTGTATCCTGTTATAGAAACACGTGGATTAACCGTTCCTAAGAGTGATGGTATGGGGGAAGAACCTGTCCTTGTGTCTGGCAGTTTTGGCATGCAGTGTCCTGCAGTGCTGTCCAGAGCGGAGGACCTCAAACTTTTTGTGTCCAGAGTGTGTAGGGTCTGAAGAAATCTCTGCCCTTCTCTGGACCCATGTGGTGTACAGGTCACGCATGCACAGCAGGCTGGCACCAATGGCTTTTTCTGCAGCCCTGACTGTCCATTGCAGTCTGCTCCTATCCTGTTTGATCGCTGAACCTCAGTTCCTCTGTACAACTATATCAGCCAAAATAACATTATCTCTTTACAATGGCACCTGGAAATGGGTGAGATATATAAGTCAGCAAATCTACAATTTGTCCCTGAAGCTGATGTGCTGGAGGCAGAAAAAAACTGGCAATTTAAGGATTTGAGCAACTCTGACAAGGGCCAAACTATAATGGGTAGACGACCTGGTTAGAGCAACTCCACAACTGCAGCGAAGGCTGGCCCATGTTGTTTGATCCTATAAAAGATGCAGAAGAAGTTAATGCTGATTCTAATAGAAAGTTGTCAGAAGACACAGTGCATCATGGTTTGTTGCATATGGGGCTGCGTAGACATAGACCAGTCAGAGTGTCCATGCTGACTCATGTCCACCACTAAAAGTGCCTGCACTGGGCATGTGAGCATCAGACCACGGAGAAATGGAAGGTGGCCTGGTCTGATGAATCACGTTTTGTTTTACATCATGTGGATGGCTCTGTGTGTGTGTGTGTGTGTGTGCGTGCTTCCCTTACCTGGGGAAGACATGGCACCAGGATGCACTATGGGAAGAAGGCAAGCTAGGGGAGGCAGTGTGATGGTTTAGGCAATGTTCTACTGGGAAACTTTGGGTTCTGAAATTCATGTGTATGTTACTTTGGCACACACTACCTACCTAAACATTTGTTGCTGACCAAGTACACCCCTTCATTGAAACAATATTCCCTGATACCAGTAGCCTCTTTCAGCAGGATAATGTGCCCTGCCATACTGCAAAAATGGTTCAACAATTGTTTGAACAACAAAGAACGAGTTTGGGGTCTTCACTTGGCCTCCAAATTATCCAGATCTCAATCCAATCGAACATCTGTGGGATGTGCTGGAAAACCCAGTCTGATTCATCCAGGCCACACATCACAACGTACAAGACCTAAAGGATCTGCTACTGATGGCTTAGTTCCAGATACCACAGCATACCTTAAGAGGTCTACCGAAGTCCATGCTTTATGAGTCAGGGCTGTTGGTGGTTTTGGTGACAAAAGGGGAGGGGCTACTTAATATTGGGTCATAATGTTATGGCTGAAAATACAACTTTTTTTTTTTTTTTTTTTTTTTTAGAAATGATTAATCAACTAAAAGTACAGACATGGAGTACATGAATGAATGACACAATGTTGCTGAAGAGTATAAAAGACAAGAATTAGACAATCTGCTGGATCTTGTTTCACAAAGTGAAATGTTCTGCCTACGCCAAAGCTGGAGAGAATTTCACTGATGTCTGAGTTAATTAATGAGTGGTAGAGACTGAGATATGATAGCAGCTTGGCTAAGAGTTCACTGCAGGATTGGTTGAGTCTTTGACTCCAGAAACTGAGAACTCAAAATTTTGGCCTATGAAGCTAACAGACTTGCAGATTCACGAACAGCTTCCAGTAAAATATGGGAATCTAGTCACAACAGCTGTTAGAAGTTGTTTTTGGAAATCTCACAATGATCTTCAAGTCAGCTGCCATAGAACTAAAGAAATATCTTAATATTGTAGTTTTTATGATTCAGAAAGGGGTGACTTAGTCCAGATCTCTCACCATTCTGAAGACACCAGTCAGACACTGAATATTGAAAGTGGGTATCCTGTCCTTCACCTTTAATGCTCAGCTGTGTATTTTAAAATTAACATCCTGAATATTCTGTGTTGCCAAACAGGTACACGGCCAGTCATGATTCTCCAGTTCATAGACTAACCTTGCTGAAACATTTTAACATGACGTGACATGGTTTACGAAATTTTCAACAGAAAGCTCTTTTTGCTTACTGAATGTTCACCTCTGAAGGAACTGCAGCTTTGGTAGACCTGTCCAGTCCAGGTCCTTTGGTTTCTATACCATTGCATGATTTTTGCTTAATCTGTTCAGCATTCTCTAAATTGGCATCAGATATAATCATCTATTAATATGGAGTCATAACAAAACCTAAACAGAAACTTCATAATAGGCAAAACTAAAAACATTTTTAACACTCATTCACAATACGTGGAAATGATCTGTTCACTTTCCACAGAATGGAGCATTTTGGATAACAAGATCCTCAAGCTAATAAGGTACACCTGTACACCTCCTAGCTACCAAACTATCCAGCCAACTTGTTAGTAAATCTTACAGGGATTTACTATAGCCAGACATTAAATACTTTTTATCAAATGATTGAAATAAGATAAAATTTTATTTCTTAAAAAATAAATGTATTTTTTGGCACACGCACGAAATACGCAGTTATATGATGATAAATAATTTCAAGTCAGGTTGTCATGACCACATTTGAGCTAATCTCTAGCAATATGTAAAAGTTATACCATTGAGATACCAAAGGCCATTTTAAGAGTCCTTATATTGTGAAAATCGGTGTGCTGTTTGGAGAAATGTTCTCATGTCAGGAATTTTCTGTTACCTGAAGTGGCAGAGCTGCTGGTATTAACATAGTAGGACAGTTTACTGGAAACCCTCTTTGCCTCAGGTTTAAAACCTTTGAACGGGATGGGCCATGCTGTTACCTTTGAATTCTCAGAAAACAGGCAGACATTTGCGAAGTATTTCTAAATTGCGTGTCTCGCAGCTTTTTTTGATCTCAGACGACATAATAGGTAGTTAGTCTTGTGACAAAGATTCCAAGAAGGCAAAATTAGGGGTTCGGTCCCGTAAAGTTTCATGCAGTAATGGTAGCACGACTAACTGTGATTTCCACAGTGTCTTTTTCCTGCTTATGACAAACCTCCAGGTTATTCTTTGAAACACAAATCCCAAAACATGAATATCTTCTAGTGTCTTATAAATTTTGACGGCCACCTGCCTTAATCTTGAGCACATTATTAAATGGAAAATACTAAGTCATAGTCTAAATAAATCTTGGACACAGACTTGTTCAAAAATGGTTAAGATTATTTAGTAGGCCAGGGATTAGAGAGTCATATCACCTGGAATGAAGAGAGGTAGAGATTTGTAATGGCTGGTTGAACTTCGGGCACGGACATCCCTCTGTCCTTTATCATAGCTTAACAAGGAATTCCTGAATTTTGTCAGAAAAAAAATCACCGCCTTTAAAATAGCCCTTAGCTGCACTGCATTCAGTTCAAGGTTCAGATGGTGGTTCTGTATGCCTTTGTCAGAGAAAAACTGGGCAGTGATGTTTGATACGGTTATCGGCCTTTTACACTAGGTGGCTGCAGTTCTGTCCTACGGTCCATGATTTTGGCACATGAAAGACAAGCATGGAAAAGACTGATGGATGATACTCTTAATGTGCTAATTGGAAAAGACTGATGGACGATACCGTAAATGTATTGAATGCTAATTGGAGTTAGCCCGGTTCTTTCACCGCACAGTGGTCTATCTGACTTTGTGCGAATGCTGTTTGTAAAAACGCGGCGCAGCATTTTGGAACGCGCACAAACACATCCTTCTGAGCACGTCTGCAGCCAGCTGGCACGCGGTCAATGTTGTGGAAAGCATTAGAAGAATCGGTTCAGATGTTTTTACCATTCCGGCTCAGTCGTCCAACAGCATCTCTTGCCGTACTCCAGACTTCATTAATCACTGCATAAAAGTTTTACTGTGAGGCCATTAGGCCTCCGCAGATTTGGAATTGCATTTAACCAGGCCTTGACATAAACAGGAAGCAGCATCTCTCGAATTAGGGCTCATTTTCTACTCCTGATTCCACTGTCGATTATTAAAGCTGGGATACCTCTGATATCCAGGGGTCTGAGGAATCAATCAGATGTGTCCGGAGTCGTGTCGTATGGACACGCAGACTGAAAACAGTAGTGCTTTCCACTTAAATGACACTCCCCATTGGGTAAAAACCACCAAGCCTTCACAGAGCAGCGGTTTTATGTCAGCAGGAAGTGACTTAAAGTGCATTTATATTTGAGCAACATCGTAAATAAAATGGAAATGTGGATTACCGTCGTCTTATTTACACCCTCGTGTCCAGGTAACGCATTACATAATAAGGAGGACAAGCAGTAAGCAGAAAAGTAGAGACTCGTGACAAAAACTTTGATGAAAGTATACCGGAATGCACAATAACACATGTATCGCCCCCTTAACTTTCCTGTGATCTTGAGGAACAAACTACAGGCACAAAATTAGAACCAGACTGATATCTTATGGACAAACACATATAAACAAGCTCACAAAAACATGTACCCGTCTCAAAGCACGCCTTCAGATGGGGTATAACATCGATTAAGTAGAGCTGCCTCATCTTTTGCTGTTTCTCCCCAAACTTTACAGGCCGATGCTGGGTCTCTGGTGAGGATCTGTCCCTGAGCTATAACACAGCACTCGCTACAGGAGGCAAAAATGCACAGGGCGGGGCACGCAGCTCTTTAACAGGCTGCTTAAGGGGATTGGGTCAAGTGTACGACAATGTAGTCACAGCAGAAATGAGAAATGCAGCTGACATTTGACCTTGTAGGATGGTTAATGCTAACATGAAGAGCTGTTCTATTTAAGATATTTAGTTTAGCCTGAGCAGCTGAAGAAGTCACTTCAATTTAGGTGAACAGGCTGGCAAAATCTGTCACTTACAAGGTTTGATTTACTTCTTTTTTCCTAACCTTTCTTCCCCAACAATGGAACGCTCATCCAAGAAGTCTGGTCTCGATAATTCAGCATCTGATTCTTGGAACATCTACTTGGCACTTCCGGCTGGGGAGGGGTCACTGGGGAGGGGTCGCTGAGGAGGCTGGGGGGGGCTGCTTTATGCTTTGTGCTCTTTCTCATCTGAATCCAAACTTCATTTGTGCATCTCTCTTGCTAATGTTATTTCTAAATGGCAGACATCAAAGCAGGCCAAGAAAATCCACAATCTTTCCCTCCTGCTGTTTAGCTTGGCTTGCTGTTTTTTTCCGTTCGGTCAGAGCGTGGTCTGCGCTAATTTATTTTCCTTCAAATTAATTGTTTAAATCTTATGGATGAATTTAATTCATCAGCATGGGCAACCGAAGAGAAACGCTAATGGTTTTTCCCTCGGGTCCTCGCACCTCAGAAAACCTCGCAGTGCAAACGGGATTTCATCGCAGCGTGTGATGTTTAAGAAAAGTAGTGCAATGAAAAATTTACACATAAAAAGACTGGATTTAAGTGTTTTGCTTTGATACCGCTGTTCTTTTGTGCGTTAATTAAAAAAGCAGCTGTATTTAATGCATTGTAATTAGTTTATCAGTTTTGTCCCAAAGGCACGTGCTCAGGTTGGTGGAAGTTGGTAGAGAAAGACAATAGCATGCACCGTTAATCAATGTAAAAAAGTTTGCTCTCAGGTGCAAATACTGTAAGTCAGTAAATACTTGCGCACTGATTGGTTTCTGGATTTTTGCCATGAGGTCTAACGGGCTTGATATTACTTGCAGTACTGACTTAAAATCAGTTATCGGCTCCCAGCAGATGCGGAATGTATCTTCCACTTGAAATTAATGTATGCATTACATTACATATTAACAGTTACAAAACATAGAAAAGAATTTTGGCAAAGACATTAAAAACCATCATTAATATACATGACACAATACTTTTTCCACCCAAAAAACACCACAGTACTGACTTTAGTGTCATAATTGTTTATTTAAAAAATGAACCTTTGGCCTAATGTGCCCTTTTTGTGTGAGGAGAGTTAAAATGGCTTTGCTTTTGGTCATTAAACAACCGATATTGAGCCGGACGCTGTGAACGATGAATAAAAAATTACTGAATAGGCAGCATGGCTTTTTGCATCTGTTAATGCTTTAAAATCCGTCGCAGTTTATGGTGGTCCTTCCACGCTTTCACAGCTGGTTTTCAGACTTCAGTCAGTCAAAGCCCTTCTCATTAGGAGACCAAGTGCAGACTGCGAACCGAGCCGATGTTACAGAGTGGAAGTGCGCGGTAGCCGTTCTCTCTGGAATCAGACAGGGCAGCTTTTGTTTTCCGTGAACTTCTCACCTCCAGCTCTATGCCAGTGGCAGGACCCTAAGTCCATTTGGATCCCGTCCCGCCCCACGTCAGACGTTTTTCCGTGAAAATTAATACTCAATAAGCCGAACTCATTTCATGCACGATTAGAATGGTGAGCATTTGTGGAATCCTTGGCAATGTAAACAGGATTTATGCCTACATTGCACTGAGAGTTGTGGAATGCTGATATACACTGTGTGGCTCTACACAGCTCTACAGCCGTGATTGTGAGTGTCAACCTAATGTCACAGGACTGGCAATAGCTGTGGAGAGCTAAACATCACACTGGCACGAAGACAAATGCAAGGGTGTCATGAGTCGACTTCACAAAGGTAGCTCCCAACCCGTTGGTGTTAGGGCCTCCGCTTACACTGCAGTGAAATTCCAGTATGTCTGTATGTTTATTTTTTCCAGTCAGTCCAGTTATTTCCAATTATTGCTTCCAATCACGGAATAACATCTGTCTGCTTGCTGGCACACTCATCACAGTGATAGGAAACATGGCGGGGCTTTAGGAGGCCGTCTGTTTGCGTGTTTTCCCTTAACGTTGGTATTTCTAATCAGGCCTTCTGCTAGTGTTCTTGAGACTCATGAAAGATATTATGTGAAGATGTTATGTTAATGCATTCAAATTTTTGTGGGCCCCTGTTGGTCACAGGCCCTTAGAATTTTCCTAGATTTAAATCTCTCTGTGGTGCCCGTGCTTCTAATTGAGGGACTAGGTTTTGAATGTGTTTCCAGAACACAGGATTACACACCACATTGTATCCTTTGAAATTTCATAAAACAGTAAATGCTCATGACATGAGTTCAAGTAATGACTCGTAGTTAATAAACTACATTTTTCCGTACTCACAACGTTTCAAGGTCCAAGGAGGACAGTGGACTTACCAGTCACCTGTTCCCTATCATTCACACACTTTGATATACACATCTTTCTGCCCGCAGTAAGTCACATTGCACTTCTGCACAGCACGAGCGCGCACACGCACACGCACACACACACACACACACACACACACACACACACACACACACACACACACACACATGCACTCTGTCTTTGTTTTGGTTTGACTTTATCTGGACACTTAGACTTGCTGTCTGTTACCCTACAATGTTTCTGGATTGTGGATTTTTGATTTGTTGATCAGTAGAGACCACACTGTAGCTGAATCCTGTCTGTGACTATGAGCCTTCGTTAGCTGTGCTCATGCTCTGTGTTGTAACCAATGTTTGTTTATGCTATTTAAGACCAATAACCACCACTGCTGTTACCATAGGCCGCTGACACCTAGGGCCCCTCATTCATGTTTCTCCTTCTGGGTAAACCATGAGCCTTCTGGGTAAACCACGGGCCCTCTCCTGGTCAGTGAGACACACCCTTGATGAAGGAGGGTTGTGAAGGAGGGAGGAAGAGGAGCTGTTTTTCTGGTTCTTGATGAAATGCCAGCTCACTGCCTCATTGTCTGGCACAGAGCTCTGCTTTCTTTTCCTCGCTGTGAGGACCCAATGACAGCCTGGCGTACGTCTGTGCAGGGTCCAGCCGCCCGGGCTTGAAGGAGGCCGCCACCATGACCATTACCGCCGCGGCAAGGGGTGATGAGGGATAAGGTTCTAACTTGGCAGGGCTGCGAAAGACAACATGTTGGGTTTCATTTATTCACATGATTTATGAATTCCAGCAGCGTAAGGAGGAAGAAAAAAAGAAAGGTTTCTGTAGCTAAAGCAACAGCGTGGGCAGGCAGGGGCAGGGACGTTTGCTGAAGAGAATCCTGGAGCATTTAAACAAATTACCAGGCTGGACTTCAACAAGTGCACTGGAGATGTGAGACAGCAGTTTCCTCAATATCTCACACTTGAAATGGTACCAGGTCTTACGGCTCCGTTAATTCTTCTTTTTTAACATCTGCTAATTGCTCACAAATGTGTTTCGGCGTGCATCGCATGATGCTTCAGAGTTGACCCCCGTGAACGAGCATCCTGGTTTAAACGAGACCAGAGGCGAGACTGACTCACGCCAGCCGTGATCATGATCTCCAGACAGATGATGGTCACCACAGAGGTGAGGATCACCAGAGAGGCGAGGATCACCAAGAGCACTATTTGGCAGGATACAGTGGGTCGTTGTAGAGGTGAGGCAGACCATGGTGCCCTTCTTCCCTCTCACTCAAACACCACTAGAGCATGAGAAGACAGGAGAGACAGATCTCCTGTATGGGGTACAGCTTTACCCAAACATCTGTTTGTAATATGTCGTCTCAATAATGAGTAAGAACAGACTATAGACACCAAGTACACAACAGGACAGAGTGCTGTGAACATTTTCAGAAGAAAAAAAGCCCAGTATGTTAAGGTTGTTTCCTTAAGATGTAGGTCCTTTTGTAGTTTTAGGTTTGTCCTTTATTTAAGCAATAATGTGGATTGTTCTCTGTGCTTAATTATTTTGGTTCTTATTAAAATTTCTCAGTTTTGGGTTTGGGCTAGCATTTGTGTCTGCTTGTTAGCCTTACAGAAGAGCGCTATGCAAACACATCCTATCCCCTATTTTTCACGCTGCTCTTGCATCAGTCCCCAGGAAGATTAAGACCACTTCACACGTCCACCAGGTCAGACACTCTTAATGGCACTTCTGAAATGTGAAAGGGATAAAGAGTCAGGACATCGATATTCCAACAACTCTCTGTCATCCCCTGTTGTTCAGCTGATGAACCTATTCAAGTGAGTCGTGTAGTGAAACCACCCTGAAGGATCAATATGGGGTCCTTGACCTATTTTGACTCAGGCTGAAGAAGCTACTTGGATAAGCAGCGAAATTTTCCTATCAAGAAGAAAGAAGTCCAAAAAGTCACTGCAGACCAAAAAGCACTATTGTATCAGGTAACACAGACAATCACCAGACTGCATCAATACAAGTAGCCAATACATATTATATTCAGTCGGTCATCTTCTATACCACTTTATCCTCTTAAGGGTCACAGGAAGCCTGGAGCCCATCCCAGAACACATAGGGTGCAGGGCACCAACCCATCACAGGGCACACACACATACACACCACAGGCAATTTGGAGACACCAATCAACCCACATGTCTTTGGACTGTGGGAGGAAACCAGAGAAACCGGAGAAAACCCACCGAGCACAGGGAGAACATGCAAACTCCACACACAGACCCAAGGCAGGACTTGAGCCCTAGAGGTGCGAGGTGACAGTGCCAACCACCACGCCACTGTGCCGCATTCATATTATATTCAATTCAAATCAATTTATTTTTATATAGCGCCTTTCACAACAATGTGCCTCAAACGCTTTACATAAGAAACTGCAGATATTAAAGAATAAACTATAAGAATAAATACAAATGAAGCCAGACAACAGCGGAGGAGAGGAACCAAAAACTCCACAGTGTGGATAAAAAAAACCTCTACGGGCCCAAGGTTGACTGGCTGCTCAGCCCCTCCTGGTCATGCTAACATTTTGTATATTGTATTATATTGTATAATGACTATATAGCCTTGAGCACTGAGATACAGATTAGCAGATGATGCAGGCTTTACATATTGTGTGACAGTGTTGATGTAACCCTTGGAATCATGGTTGATCATGATTGGGTACCAGCAGGTAATGTGCCAGACAAACTGCATCCTTTAGGATATAGCATAAATAAAGAACACAGCTGGTCACACACGCAAAGGGAAAACCAGACCATTTCCTGTTTACATGAAACTGTATCCATGTTTAAAGTGAGTTTTGGGTTTTTCTTTGTCATCTTTGTCAAACCCGTTCATCCTCTAGTTAGAAAGCTGTGCAAATGTATTGACTGCGCATTAAATGACTGATTGTAGGCAGTATATTACAACAAAATATGGAATGTGACTATGAGATATAAATGGGGTCTCGTGTTTTAGCTCGTTTTAGGAAACCTGTACAAGATGAGACCTGGCATTTCATATCCCGATTACAGCGAAACAAGGGCTGCCGACTTGAAGCATAGGAGATGATTACTGTGAAATAAACAGCTCTTCTAGCGTGTTCCTGGAGCTCCGGCGAAATTCGGAACAACTTGTCCAGCAGTTGACAGAACTAGTCAAAAATCAGCAGTGGTAGGAGTGGGTGGTTCTCACGTTATTTCGCAGACCAGAGTCGTTACAGCAAGTGAAGGAGCAGCACCTTTGTTTCACATTGCACTCCTTTTCCGATGCTGTCTTTATCAAGCATCTTGTTTGGATGGAAATTATCTATGTGAACACAGCTAAAAGGTATTTTCTGATTGTTTACGATTCACGGAATATGTCTCCTGCCCTGGATGGGAGTTTTAGTGCTGCTCTTTCTAGCTTCAGCTTTGAATGTTTGCTCACCCACAGATTCATTGAGCACAGGAAGTACCACAGCCGTTTCTGTGGTGTGAGACTGGCGGCCGTGTACACTGTGCACAGTCCTGGTGGCCGTGTGCTCAGTACTGGCGGCAGCGTGTGCTGTCCTGGCAGCCGTGTGTTGTGTCCTGGCAGCCGTGTGTTGTGTCCTGGCGGCCGTGTGTGCTGTCCTGGCGGCCGTGTGTTGTGTCCTGGCGGCCGTGTGTGCTGTCCTGGCGGCCGTGTGTTGTGTCCTGGCGGCAGCGTGTGCTGTCCTGGCAGCCGTGTGTGCTGTCCTGGCGGCCGTGTGTTGTGTCCTGGCGGCAGCGTGTGCTGTCCTGGCGGCCGTGTGTTGTGTCCTGGCGGCCGTGTGTGCTGTCCTGTGAAAGGACAGGTTATGTCACGCTGCTGTGTGTGCAACCGCAGATCAGTTTCAGAATCAGTGGGAGGTGAATATGAACGCTCCTTTTCAGTTTGGCTCATGTATGTCGAAATACGTCGTTGCTGTTGTTTTTGTTGTTGCTATCATTATTATTATTATTAGTAGTAGTAGTAGATTTTACATTTAACACACAGTGATATACTTAGAGTTTTGCACCTCATCTCTTTATATACACTCTGGGGCCAGTTTTTCTAGATACACCTGCTCACCTGCCAATATTGTTTTTTTTTTTTTTTTACAAGTAACAGTGTGTACAGATTGTAGAAAATTGTGTGAAAAACAAAGAACGTCTAGTTTGTGTGTGTGTGTGTGTGTGTGTGTGTGTGTGTGCGCGTGTGCATGCGCGTGCGGGTGCGTGCGCATGCGTGTGTATGAAAGTGCTTTTTTAGTGAGCCACCAGTGGCCATAACATAAAAAACTAGACAATACAACAGTGGAGAGCAAAAGAGGATTTCTGAAGGCACAACATGAAGTGGGTGGGTTACAGCAACTGAAGACCACACCAGGCGGTGCTTCTGTCCCTGAAGAACAGGACCCTGAGGCTACACTGGGCACACATGAAGAACAGGAGTCCCTGGATCCGTCCTGCCTCCTGCCAGTGCTTCAGGCTGGCCGTAGTGGGGTAATGTTCTCATGTCACACATTAGACCCTTTAATACCAACTGAGCTACATGTAAACCACATCCTACCTGAGAGCTCACCACGCGTGTCCCTTTCTGGCCACATTCTAGCCATCTTCTCATGTTTATTTACAGCAGGACCATGTGCAGTATCATCTCAAGATGGCTTCACAGACAATGTGTTTGCTGGCTGTCACCCAGTCTCAATCCAAAGCACCTTCAGGATGTGTTGAAACGGGAGATTTCCAGAAGTCTGTAACGAATCTCTGAGGCCTGCTTCCAGCACCTTCTTGAATCTATGCCATGAAGAATGATGCTTTTTCTGGGGGCAGACGCAAGGGGGAGCAGACCTGCTCAGTCCTGTAAAAGTGTACTTAGTAAACTGGCCACTGAATTCATGTGTATTAATCAACATGCTTAAGGTCCAACAGCATTACCCCTCTGCTTTGCCCTGACGGTGCATTGGCCCACCTTGATGTCATCTATTACAACAACACACTAATGAACTTCAGGGGAAAAATCCGCACTCTTCCTGGAAATGTTAACTATTTTTATAATACCATGGTAACCACAATGGTGTTTGAGGAACATTTTTAGTACCAATTACTTCTAATTTTCCCCCCTTTTAACATTTCCTCTTTGGTCTTTCTAAACACGTGTGGCCGGCGACGCCCTGCCAGAGCGGCCGTCGCGTCGCTTCTGCAAACTCTGGCTTTTTGAACATAATGCAACAATTGCATCATTTCTTTTACCCTTTCTCTGAATTTGCTTGTTTTTACTGGGGATGTAATTTGTGCTCAGGGCGATTCTGACTTCGGTAGATGCTGGCGATGATGACCGCTCAGTACAGGCTGCCTCTTAGCAGGTAATGGCTACTTTCTGCTGCGGAGGCTTCCTCCGTTCGCCACGCCTGTGTGTGTGAGAGAATAAGTGGGTTTGGCAGTATGTTCAACCCTTACTGTTTTTAGCCTTTATCAGCGCTATATCAATAATTATGTCCGTTTTGCAAACTGAGGGAAGTAGGCTGGTTTTTGAACTAACGACGTTTGCCACTGCAATGTGAAGCAGAACATTTCATACTACAAAACTAAGACTGTGATTTTCCCATTGTTTTCTGGTCCAGTACCAAAGGTTTTGAGGGTACCCGCTTAACTCTGGTACTTGCTAGACTCAAGGGTACTCGGGGGTGGGGCTTGCAAACGTGTTTGTTGCTGATTGGTTATGCAAATAACCTGCCTCTTAACTGCAAACCACAACACAATACCACATAATGTTCTAAGTTCATAACTACGTTTTCTCAAGGTCACTCATTACAGATGGAAAATGAACAAGAACTAGAACTCAAACTGCCTTTACCTTGTCCTGTTAGTTCCTGTTTTGGGATGTACAGTGGAAAAGCACTCTAAGTATACTTTATCATAACTTGTGTTGCAGTGTGTCTGTTAAAAAATGCCATTAATGTAAAAGTAGCAAATAGATGTGGACCTCCACATTTTTGACAAGTTCCAATGTAGTGTAATGTGAGCTCTTCTTCAACCTTTAAAACTCCCAACTGACCGTCCTTGTTTCTTTTTGCAACATTACAGAAATAAAACACTTGCAGACATCAGAATTTAAGCCTTTTGTGGTTTTTGTGAGGCCCCCACCCATAGACTGGCCACGGCTGACATGGAGGAAGGCAGAAGTACTCTCCATCCAAGACGAAGTGATGACATTTTTCGTAATGTGCAGAGGACATGTCCTTATGAACCAATCAGGGCTGAACGTGGTTTTTCACAAATACAAGCATTGTAAGCACACACTATCTGGACAATTTCAGACAGGGTCAGATATTTTTCAAACAAAAGACAAAAAGCCAAAACTCTTTAAAGAGCGTAAAAGGGATTGGAACTGTGATTTAGGGACTGCAGTTTGTCAGCATGCTGGTAGGGAGTGTGTGAACATGTTCTCTCTACCAGCAGGACACACGTTAGCCGTCCCAACAGGACACACGTTAGCTGTCCCAACAGGAGACACATTGATCCTGCTATCAGGACACACGTTAGCTGTCCCAACAGGAGACACATTCATCCTGCTAACAGGACATCCAGGACACACCTTACACTTGCTAACAGGACACACGTTAGCTGTCCCAACAGGAGACACATTGATCCTGCTATCAGGACACACGTTAGCTGTCCCAACAG